>JAKVIS010000521.1:0-65230 GCA_033119425.1 Bufotes viridis | reverse complement strand
CAACTTCCATTTTTGACGGAACGGGGGGATTACTAGGTGTGGAAAGAGACGCCAATGAGGATTTGATCTCGTCCTGGATTAGTGTCTTCATTTCAGAGAGAATATTTGGTTGCTCCTCCTTCCAGATTTTAGATATACAAGCTTTACATAGCTTCTTTTTATAGTCTTCTGGAAGTTTTATTGAACAGGCATTACATTTTGGGGGTCTTGGCCGAGGCTTAGAATCCTTAGCCTGGAAGGAACAACCAAAAAGATACCCTCCGGGAAATTAAAATTTTTACCCGAACATTAAGCATAAATAAATCATTTACAGAAGCTTGGCCCCAGAGGGGGACTCACTGTACAGGTAGATGAGGACTCTGTAGGTTCTGGACGAGGAGTAGGGGCCTCCATGGTGGAACCGCAGCAGGCAGCAGGCTGGGAACCACATGAATTTGAATCTTCCCGGCGTCTGACGTCATCCCGGAGCGCCCTGACGTCATCGACCGGTGGCGTTTGATAAAAGAGCGCCCGACAGCGCGGGCCACCCCTTAGTATGCCGAAGCACTTCCCCCTGTCAGCCGCGTCCTCGTTGGTGGTATAGTGGGGGAGAGCGCCGCCGCTGGACCCAGCATGAGCCGAGCCGAGGGGCCCCGTTGCTCCAGGCTGCCCAACTTCAGCCCCTGCATCCGGAGGGCAGCCGGAGTTCTTCAGGACCTGCAAAGAAGAATAAGGTAACCTCCATAGCTCCCTATGTTGGCTATCCCAGAGGGATTCTCCACGTGTTGGCCCCCGTAGGGGCAGGAAAACACTGAGGGTGGAGAGGGGGGTGGGGAATTTAAACTCTCCATGTGTTCCTGCCCCTACAGAGGTCAAGGGTCAATCTCTTGGTGGCCGTCATGGTGGATGAAATGGAAAAATATGTAGGATTATGCCTTCAGCAATTGTATTTTAACACTTTGTGTAATATACCCTTTAACGGATAGAAATACAATGGGAGTTGCAAGGTAGCGTGTAAAGTTAAAGAGGATGACCCTCTCAGCACTTGTATATACACCTTGAGTGTAATATACCCTTTTACGGACAGATTAACACTTGGCCTGCAACAGCTGGAACACCAGATTCAGGGTATTGTTATATTGGCAAGTGAATTTCACCCCAGAACAAAATATAACCATTTACGGACAGATTAACACTTGGCCTGCAACAGCTGGAACACCAGATTCAGGGTATTGCTATATTGGCAATTGAATTTCACCCCAGACCAAAATATATGTTTTGGTGGACACTATTATACTTTGACAGCCACTACTGGAACACCAGATTCAGGGTATTGCTATTTTGGCAATTGAATTTCACCCCAGAACAAAATATACACTTTTACGGACAGATTAACACTTGGCTTGCAACAGCTGGAACACCAGATTCAGGGTATTGCTATATTGGCAAGTGAATTTCACCCCTGAACAAAATATAACCTTTTACGGACAGATTAACACTTGGCCTGCAACAGCTGGAACACCAGATTCAGGGTATTGCTATATTGGCAATTGAATTTCACCCCAGAACAAAATATATGTTTTGGCGGACACTATTATACTTTGCCAGCCACTACTGGAACACCAGATTCAGGGTATTGCTATTTTGGCAAGTGAATTTCACCCCAGAACAAAATATATGTTTTGGCAGACACTATTATAGTTTGCCAGCCAGTGCTGGGACACCAGATTCAGGGGATTGCTATTTTGGCAAGTGATTTTCATCCCAGAACAAAATATATGTTTTGGCGGACACTATTATAGTTTGCCAGCCACAGCTGTGACACCAGATTTATGGTATTGCTATTTTGGCAATTGAATTTCACCCCAGAACAAAATATATGTTTTGGCGGACACTATTATAGTTTGCCAGCCAGTGCTGGGACACCAGATTTATGGTATTGCTATTTTGGCAATTGAATTTCACCCCAGAACAAAATATATGTTTTGGCGGACACTATTATAGTTTGCCAGCCAGTGCTGGGACACCAGATTTAGTGGATTGCTTTTTTGTCAAGTGAATTTCACCCCAGAACAAAATATATGTTTTGGCGGACACTATTATAGTTTGCCAGCCACAGCTGTGACACTAGATTTATGGTATTGCTATTTTGGCAATTGAATTTCACCCCAGAACAAAATATATGTTTTGGCGGACACTATTATAGTTTGCCAGCCAGTGCTGTGACACCAGATTTAAGGGATTGCTATTTTGGCAATTGAATTTCACCACAGAAAATAATCTATCATTTGCCAGACAGTATTATACTTGGCTAGCCAAAGCTGGAACACCAGATTTAGGGGATTGGTATTTTGGCAATTGTATTTAACCCCTTAAAATATAGAAATTGCTATACTGAGTTTCTAGGGGTGACAATTAGCACAGCCAAGCCCCTGATGTAGAATATAGCAAAAAAAAAAACCAAACACTAGTATTGATGGATTGATGGACATGGTGGCAGCTTGATCTGGTGCACCACAAGTCACAAAATGGCCCCTGATCACCCCAGAAAAAAACCAGTGAGTGCAGCCTAAAAACCAGTGAGTAAGTAACTAGCAGAAGTTGAATCATTCACAGCTGTAGATCGATCACTTCATTAGGTGCTTTTGCTGACTTTTCCCTACCTAATCTCGCCCTCACAGCAGCTGCGTCCTCTCCCTACACTAATCAGAGCAGTGTGACGTGCTGCGCTACGTGACTCAAGCTTAAATAGAGGCTGGGTCACATGCTGCACTTAGCCAATCACAGCCATGCCATTAGTAGGCATGGCTGTGATGGGCTCCTAGGGCAAGAAGTAAAACGCTAGCTGATTGGCTGCTGTGCAGCCCTTCAGAAAGCGGGAAGAAATCGCCGAACAACGAACCCGAACTTTTTTGAAAATGTTCGGGTTCGTGTCCCGAACATTCCAAAATTCGGTACGAACCCGAACTATTCTCGAACTGTTCGCTCAACACTATTTGTATTAGTGGGGAAAAAAAGGCTTATTACCCTTTGTGTGGTGAAGTGCTAAAACTACAGCCCTTTTTGTTGTGTATTAGTGGCAAAAGTAAAATATATTTGCTGCTAAGCGGTGCAATTATCTGTTCTAAAGCCCTTTTTCGCTTGTTTTAGTGGAAAAAGGAAAAATATTTTTGCCACTCAGCGGTGCAGTTATCTGTTTTAAAGCCCTTTTTTGCATGTATTAGTGGAAAATGCAAAAATATATTTCCCTCTCAGAGGTGCAGTTATCTGTTCTAAAGCCTTTTGTGGTATGTATTAGTGGAAAAAAGGAAAAATAGCAGTGCAGTGATATATTCTGAAGCCCTGTTTGCCATGTATTAGTGGCAAAATAAAAATATATTCGCCGTTCATCGTTGCACTTATCTGTTGAAAAGCCTTTTGTGTAAAAGTTGAAAAAAATTAGGGCTACATTGCTGTTCTGTGGTGCAGTGATACATGGCTAAAGCCCAGTTGGCAATATATTAGTGGTGAAATAAAAAATATTTGATCTAACAGTATGTCAGACAGAGAAGTGCCAGGCCCAGCACAGGGGAGTGGCAGAGGCCTAAATGTTTCTGGCACAGGCAGAGGTCGCAGCAGAGTAAGGGGGTGTGGCAGCAGAGGTTACAGCGAGAGGCCTGAGCTCCCGGTGTCATCTAGCGGTCGTGTCTTGAACAGCAACCCAGCTGTTCAAGAATCATCCCTAAGTGACATCAAAAACCCCCGGCCAAGAGTCGGTGGGTTCCTTGGCATGGCCCGGAGTAGTGATGTCCTGAACTATTCGCCGGCGAATAGTTCCCGGCGAACATAGCTTGTTTGCGTTCGCTGCGGCGGCAGAACATATGCGATGTTCGGTCTGCCCCCTATACATTATCATTGAGCAAACTTTGACCCTGTACCTCACAGTCAGCAGACAACCATCCAGCCAACTAACCCCCCACCTCCTCCCACCTCCTCCCACCTCCTATAAAAGCGGCAGCCATTTTAGATTCAGTCTGAAGCTGCAGTGTGTTAGTGAGAGCAGGGAGAGTGCAGCTGCTGCAGTGCTGATTAATTCATAGGGAAAGCGTTAGCTAGGCCAGTGTTCTGTGTCCACAGACTCATCTGCTGTAAGGAAAGCGTCACAGCACCCCAAAAAGCCATTTTTAGGGCTGCTACATTAGTCTGCTTTAATTTAAATTTTCTCCATATATATATTGCAGTTGCCTGGCCTGCCCATGTGTGAGAGGCTGCAGGCCCACAGACTGTAGTGTTCCCACTGCTAGTGCCCACCACTCATACCGTGTGGCACAGGACTTTGCATAAAAAAAAGGCATTTAATCTTTACACTTTAATCTAATTTCAGTTGCCTGCCTGCTGCCAGTGTGTGTCAGGCCCACAGACTGTACCGTGCCCACTGCCAGTGCCCACCACTCATACCAGGTGGCACAGTACCTTGCACGCATAGTACCACTAATCAAAACAAAATGAAAGGCAGAGGCAGGCCACCCCCCAGGGGCGCACCATCCTTCTCCAGTTCAGCTTCGGGCACCTCTCAAGTTACCACTCACCCGCCCGCCACCACTTCATTTTATCTGTCAGAGGATTTATTGACACATCAGTTGGAAGAAATGAGTGAGGCGCAACCATTATTGCCAGAGGATGTAGATAACAGGGATATGTCTCAGTCAGGCAGCATTACACACATGGATGTACGGTGTGATGATGATGATGTTGTACCCGCTGCTGCTTCCTTTGCTGAGTTGTCAACAAGTGAAGCGGTTGATGATGACGATGTGTCCGTGGATGTCACGTGGGTGCCCGCTCGGAAGAGAAGAACATGGGGAAAGTTCAAATGGGGAGACAGAGAGGAGGAGACGAGTTGGAAGCAGGGGGAGGTCGTCGCAAGGAGCTAGTGGCACAGTCAGACAGCATGTATCGGCACCCGGGGTCAGCCAGACATCACGCCAGTCAACGCATGCTGTTGCCACCACCAGAATGCAGTCATTGCAAAGCTCAGCAGTGTGGCATTTTTTGTGTGTGTCTGCCTCTGATAACAGCGATGCCATTTGCATGCATCCTGTGCCAAAAGAAACTGAGTTGTGGGAAGTCCAACACCCACCTAGGTACAACTGCTTTGCGAAGGCACATGATCTCACATCACAAACGCCTATGGGATCAAAAAATGAGTACAAGCAGCACACAATATCAAAGCCCCCATCCTCCTCCTGGTCCATCATCTTCAGCCACGTCAACCACTGCTGTCCTCCCTGCCCCCTCTCAACCACCTGCCACTCCTCCTCTCACCTTCAGCAGTTCCTGCTCATCTGCCCATAGTCAGGTGTCTGTCAAGGAAATATTTGAGCGTAAGAAGCCAATGTCACAGAGTCACCCCCTTGCCCGGCGTCTGACAGCTGGCTTGATGGAACTCTTAGCCCGCCAACTTTTACCATACAAGCTGGTGGAGTCTGAGGCCTTCAAAAAATTTGAAGCTATTGGGACACCCCAGTGGAAGGTACCCGGCCGAAATTATTTTTCACAAAAGGCTATCCCCAACCTGTACTCTATTGTGAAAAAGGAAGTCATGGCATATCTGGCACACAGTGTTGGGGAAAGGGTCCATCTGACCACTGATACCTGGTCTGCAAAGCACGGTCAGGGCAGGTATATCACGTACACTGCGCATTGGGTAAACCTGCTGATGACTGCCAAGCATGGAATGATTGGCTCTGCAGCAAAGTTGGTGACACCGCCACGACTTGCAGGAAGGCCTGCTGCCACCTCCTCTACTCCTCCTACTCCATCCTCTTTGCTAACCTCCTCGGCTGAGTCCTCTTCTGCTGCTGCGTCTTGCTCCACATCATCAACTGCACCCTCCTAGCTTCCCAGGGGCTATTCCACATCCCGGATACGACATTGTCACGCCGTCTTGGGGTTCACTTGCCTGAAAGCAGAGAGTCACACTGGACCAGCACTCCTGTCCGCCCTGAACGCACAGGTGGATCAGTGGCTGACCCCGCACCAACTGTAGATCGGCAAAGTGGTGTGTGACAATGGAAGCAATCTGTTAGCGGCATTGAATTTGGACAAGTTGACACATGTGCCGTGCATGGCACATGTGTTGATTCTGATTGTACAATGCTTTGTGTGTAAGTACTCAGGCTTACAGGATGTCCTCAAGCAGGCCAGGAAGGTGTGTGGCCATTTCAGGCATTCCTACACGGCCATGGCGCACTTTTCCGATATTAAGCGGCAAAACAACATGCCAGTGAAGCGCTTGATTTGCGACAGCCCGACACGTTGAAATTCAACACTCCTAATGTTCAACCTCCTGCTGCAACAATAAAAAGCCATCAACGAGTATTTGTATGACCGCGGTGCTAGGACAGCCTCTGCGGAGCTGGGTATTTTTTTGCCACGTTACTGGACGCTCATGCGCAATGCCTGTAGGCTCATGCGTCCTTTTGAGGAGGTGACAAACCTAGTCAGTCGCACCGAAGGCACCATCAGCGACCTCATCCCATTTGTTTTCTTCCTGGAGCGTGCCCTGCGAAGAGTGCTGGATCAGGCCATAGATGAGCGTGAAGAGGAAGAGTTGTGGTCACCATCACCAGCAGAAACAGCCTTATCATCGCTTGCTGGACCTGCGGCAACGCTGGAAGAGGAGTCTGAGGAAGAGGAGTCAGAGGAGGAATGTGGCTTTGAGGAGGAGGAAGACCAACCACAGCAGGCATCCCAGGGTGCTCGTTGTTGTCACCTATCTGGGACCCGTGGTTTTGTATGTGGCTGGGGGGAAGAAAAGACCTTCAATGACATCAGTGAGGACGAAGAACGGGACATGAGTAGCTCGGCATCCAACCTTGTGCAATTGGGGTCTTTCATGCTGTCATGCCTGTTGAGGGACCCTCGTATAAAAAGGCTGAAGGAGAACGACCTGTACTGGGTGGCCATGCTACTAGACCCCCAGTATAAGCAGAAAGTGGCTGAAATGTTACCAAATTACCGGAAGTTGGAAAAGATGCAGCACTTCCAAAGCAAGTTAAAAAGTATGCTTTACACAGCGTATAAGGGTGATGTCACAGCACAACAGGAATCTAACAGGGTAGGAGGTGAAAGTAATCCTCCTCCTACCACGACCACGCCGGCAAGAACAGGACACTTTACAGACGTGTTGTTGATGGAGGACATGCAGAGCTTTTTAAGTCCTACGCATCGCCACAGCCCTTCGGGGTCCACCCTCAGAGAACGACTCGACCGACAGGTAGCAGACTACCTCGCCTTAACTGCAGATATCGACACTCTGAGGAGCGATGAACCCCTTGACTACTGGGTGTGCAGGCTTGACCTGTGGCCTGAGCTATCCCAATTTGCGATAGAACTTCTGGCATGCCGCGCTTCAAGTGTCATGTCAGAAAGGACCTTCAGCACAACTGACAAGAGAAGTCTCCTAGGTCAAAAAAGTGTACATTACCTCACCTTTATTTAGATAAATGAGGAGTGGATACCGAAGGGACTGACAGTGGAGGATGCATTTGACTAAAAAAAGGCCTGATTAGATGCCTTGGGCTAAAAATGGTCCCCATGCTGCTGTATTTAATCTCTGCATGCTGGATGACTTGCGTGACTTCTCCGCCACCAACTAGGGTTCAAGGCCCAAATGTTTTAGTACACTTTCTGCCGGGAAAACATTAATTTTTCCCGCCGCTGCTACAGCAGCGGCTGCAACAATAAGCCTAATTTTTCAGGCATGTGCACATGCCTAATTTTTCTGGCCTCCAGTGCTGCACTGTGGCTGCAAAAACAAAACAAAAAAAAAGGCACATACATGTGTCAATTCCCCTTCGTGATCGTTACCTTGTTGTGGTGAAGGGGCTTGCATATCACAATGAAGCGATCACCTCTATGAGTGTGTTGGCAATGTTGGCACACCCCAGATGATTCATTGTGATCAGACCAAAAGCAATCGTCTGGATAATTTTTCATAGAGAAAACATAAATTTTCTTTGTGAATTTTTTTTTTTTATGGGTTTCTAATACATAAAATAAAAAAATCATAATTAATTCTCTTAATAGTTTATTAGAAATAATGCAGACAAATAAAAAAATCCCCATCAATTCCAATACAACTTAGGCTTTTCACCGGATTAAAGAAATAAAACAAACAAAACAGTATAGTGTATTAACATTGTTACGCTTTCCTTTTTAATATATACTGTGAGTCTGAAATACAATTGTGAGTCAAATACAATTTGGTCTAAATGTACAGACTGATGAGAGAAAAAATGTACAGCTGTCTACAGTCTTCCAAGGTGGAAATGCAAAGGGTCAGACCAATTGTACAGGACTCATGGTTACAAATAGGACAGTCTCAGAACCTCACTTTGTATGCAGAAACCCCAAATCATTGTATAAAGAAGCGCAACTACTGAAGGAAATCCGTGACATAAAGTCTACTGGGTTTTACTAGGAACATATGTAACTAATAATAGGGGTGTATCTTGATGTCAGTGTTAAAATGAACTGCAATTCCCCTAGATCAAATTACATTTTTTTATCTAAAAAAAGTTTCAAATTTGGTTTCTGTAGATCAAGCACTTTTTCAGTGACAATGGAAGAACTACAGAACTCATTCCTTTGGCAGAGAAAGTACATAGCTCAGAATAGTAAAGCTGGATACTCAATGTACTTCAGAGGAACAAAATTATTATTTCATGATGTCGTAATGGTTCTCTCCGTAGTGCCCCAAACTAGAAGGAAGCGGACAGAGCAAGCTTTTTTCTGTATCTCCCCATGCAAGGATTCAATTAAATTCAATCTCCCGAACGTACGCACGAGCTCAGTCATCAGTACAACAAGATTGACGCACACACAGTTTAATAAAATTTCTGCAATCAGTTTGTCAACTTTTGACAACTCTTTGCGGTTGTCTAAAATCCATTCAATACACGTCCCCTGATAGCGGACGTAACAGGGATTAAACTGATAGGAATAGTACTACTTAACACAACACTTATATAGGGTGGCATAGTACATTGCACGGCGCACGCGCAGTGCCCCAAATTGGAGGTAAGAGGTACGACCAAGCTTCTTTTTCCATCTCCCGTTTCCTAAAATCTATTCGATACACGTTCCCTGATAGGGGACGTAACAGGGATTAAACTGATAAAAATAGTACTACTGATTACTGAACACACCACTCATATAGGGTGGCACAGTACATTGCTCGAGGAAGAGACCTTCAATGACTTCAGTGAGGACAAGGAACGGGACATGGCTAGCTTGTTATCCAACCTTGTGCAAATGGGGAGTTTGCGGTTGTGCAAATGGACTGTATGCGGTTGTTTGCGGTGCGTTAAACGGGGAGTTGGTCTGTCACAGTTAGGTCTATCACTGTGAAGCGGGCGTAACCCTTACACTACCTGATCAATACAACATCATACCTGATCGTATACACACACTGGGTGTTTTAAAGCACGTTATTCCAAACAATTTTGGAATGTTAGGTGATTCATGCCCTTTATGGATTAAAACCCGACTCTGCATCAACTACGAAATTTTCCATGGGAGTTTTGCCATGGATCCCCCTCCGGCATGCCACAGTCCAGGAGTTAGTCCCATTGAAACAACTTTTCCATCACTACTGTGGCCAGAAAGAGTCCCTGTGGGTTTTAAAATGCGCCAGTTCAAATCACCTCCCCTTTGCTAAAATAAAAATTAAAAAATTAAAAAAATACACATCATGTGTATTTTTCAGGTGTTGCAATGTGTGAAAACACCCATAATATAAAAATATAAAAAAAAATTCCCCATACGTCAAACAGCAAAACGGAAAAAAGCGTCAAAATTGCGGATTCGCTATTTTTGGTTGCTTCATTTTCCACAAAAAATTACATAAAAGGTGATTAAAAAGTCATACACACCCCAGAATTGTATCAATGAAAAGATAAGATTATGACGCAAAAAATGAGCCCCCATACAGCTCTGTAAATATAATTACAAAAAAGTTATAGGGGTCAAAACATGGTGACAAAAAAGTAAAACAGATTTTTTCCCACTTTTGAATTTTTTTTCCCACTATCAAAACGCAAGAAAACCTATACATATAGGGTATCGCCAGATTCGTAATGACCTGTAGAATAAAGGTAACTAGTCAGTTTTATCGCACATCAAACGTCGGAATTTAAAAACCCGTAAAACTGTGGTGGAATTGCTTTTATTTGCAATTTCACCCCATTTGAAATTTTTTCCCCGCTTCCCACTACATCATATGCAATATTAAATGGTGTCGTTGGAAAGTACAACTTGTCCCGCAAAAAACAAGCCCTCATATAGCTATGTGAACCAAAAAATAAATAAGTTATGGCTCTGGGAAGGCAGGGAGCGCAAAACGAAAACGAAAACTTCGGTCCTTAAGGGGTTATTACAACAGGTTCTGTAGACATCTATGTGTAATCAGCTGACGACAGTGTAAAAAGAGTGCGCTTCTTCTTTGCGCTAAAATCGATCTGTAAGGCTGAGTTCATACTTGAGTTATTTGGTCAGTTTTGGCCCCGTCACTGCCCAAATAAGTGAAATGTTTAGTGATTCTAAGAGCGACGCCTGTCATCTGCATGTCATACGGAGTCACAGTATTATTTCACTACCAAAGCAGACTCCCTATGCGTGTTCCTGCAAGGCACGGTGTTCTACACCACTATAAAGGCTCTCAGCAGCAAGGAAATTGCCATTTTTTTAAATGAAATTCGCCGCAAATATATCTGAATCTAACCAAATTTTTTCAAAACAATTAGGCAAATCTGCGAATCTAATTTTTTAAAAATAAGCTCATATCTAATAACAACCCTGAATGGGTTGTTCACATTCTTATACTCTACATTCCTCTGCCCACAATGAAAATAAGTCAATTAATACTGGTATGAGCAGGAGTAACATTACAACCCTAAAGCTCTTGTCCACATTCTTATAGATTCCTCTGCCCACAATGAAAAGTAGTCAAGAAATACTGGTATGAGCAGGAGTCACATAACAACCATAAAGCGGTTGTTTACTTTTACAATGTTGTGTACAGATCCATCAGGGAGGCTGGACCCAGCGATCGCCATGCAGGAGGCAGCCGATACCCTGTAGGGGACCCGGCCGGTCCCAAGCCTTTTTTTTTGTGCGCTCTGGCTCCGGGCAAGGGGTCCCGTGGCGGCAGGTCTACAGGGAGATGAAGCGCTTCCATTGTGGAGCGTTCATCTCCATAGTACTCTGTATCGCCGTCCTCAGGACAGCGATACAGATGGCTGTGCTGTGGCCAGGCAGGGGAGGGAGGCGTCTCCCTATCCCTGTTACCACAGCCTATCAGAGGCCGGTGCAGGCGGCGCGATGATGTCATCTCGCCACCTGAGCCGTACAGCGCGGAACACATTCCGGAAGAGGCCTGCATCGCATTGCTGTGTGATGGAGGTAAGTATAGTGTTTTTCTTTCGTTATTTTTTTAATACTGGTCTATCTGTTACTGCCACATGGGGGAGTGGGAGGCACTTGATACTGGCATATGGGGAAGGGTTGGCAATTGATACTGGCACATGGGGGTTGGCACTTGATACTGGCACATGGGGATTGGCACTTGAAACTGGCACATGGGGGGTTTAGCACTTAATACTGGCACATGGGGGGTTGGCACTTGATACTGGCACATCAGGGGTTTGGCACTTGATACTGGCACATGGGGGTTTGGCACTTGATACTGGCACATGGTGGGGTTTGGCCCTTGATACTGGCACACGGGGGTTTGGCCCTTGATACTTGCACACAGGGGTTTGGCACTTGATACTGCCACATGGGGAGTTTGGCACTTGATACTGGCACATGGGGGTTTGGCACTTGATACTGGCACATGGGGGTTTGGCCCTGATACTGGCACACGGGGGTTTGGCACTTGATACTGCCACATGGGGGGGTTTGGCACTTGATACTGGCACATGGGGGGGTTTGCCACTTAATACTGGCATATGGGGGGGGTTTAGCACTTGATACTGACACATGGGGGGTTGCCACTTGATACTGGCATATGGGGGGTTGGCACTTAATACTGGCACATGGGGGGTTGGCACTTGATACTGGCACATGGGGGGTTTGGCACTTGATACTGGCACATGGGATTTGGCACTTAATATTGGCAGATGGGCTTTGGCACTTATTATTGGCAGATGGGGTTTGGCACTTAATATTGGCAGATGGGCTTTGGCACTTAATATTGGCAGATGGGCTTTGGCACTTAATATTGGCAGACGGGGTTTGGCACTTGATACTGGCAAATGGGGGTTTGGCACTCGATACTGGCACATGGGGGGTTTGGCACTTGATATTGGAACATGGGGGGTTTGGCACTTGCTTTTGGCACATGGGGGTTTGGCACTTGATACTGGCACATGGGGGTTTGGCACTTGATACTGACACATGGGGGGTTTGGCACTTGATTCTGGCATATGGAGGGTTAGCACTTGATACTGGCACATGGGGGTTTGGCACTTGATCCTGGCACATGGAGGGTTGGCACTTGATACTGGCACATGGGGGGTTGGCACTTGATACTGGCACATGGGGGTTTGGCACTTGATAACTGGCACATGGGGGTTTGGCACTTGATACTGGCACATGCGGGTGGCAATTTTACTGGCATATGGGGGGGTTGGCACGGTGTAAAAGGAGTGTGCTTCTTCTTTGCGCTAACATCAACCTGTAAGGCTGAGTTCATACAATACGGAAATTGCCGTTTTTTAACGAAGTCGCCGCAAATATATTCAGATCTAACCAAATTTTTTCCAAAAAATTAGGCAAATCTGCGAATCTAATTTTTTAAAAATAAGCTCATATCTAATAACAACCCTGAAGGGGTTGTTCACATTCTTATACTGTACATTCCTCTGACCACAATGAAAATAAGTCAATTAATACTGGTATGAGCAGGAGTAACATTACAACCCTAAAGCTCTTGTCCAGTGTCCACATTCTTATACATTCCTCTGCCCACAATGAAAAGTAGTCAAGAAATACTGGTATGAGCAGGAGTCACATAACAACCATAAAGCGGTTGTTTACTTTTACAATGTTTTTTACAGATCCCACAGAGTGGCTGGGCCCAGGGTCGCCATCAGGGAGGTACAGCCGATACCCCAGTAAGGGGCCCGATCCCCGGGGCCGGCCGGTCCCAAGCCTTTTTTTTTTTTGTGCGCTCTGGCTCCGGGAAGGTGTCCCACGGCGGCAGGTCACAGGGAGATGAACACTTCCATTGTGGAAGCGTTCATCTCCATAGTACTCTGTATTGCCGTCCTCAGGACAGTGATACAGATGGCTGTGCTGTGGCCAGGCAGGGGAGGGAGGCGTCTCCCTTCCCTGTTACCACAGCCTATCAGAGGCCGGTGCAGGCATCGCGATGATGTCATCTCACTGCCTGAGCCGTACAGCGCGGGACACATTCCAGAATAGGCCTGCATCGCATTGCTGTGTGATGGAGGTAAGTATAAGTGTTTTTTCTTTCGTTATTTTTTTTAGTACCGGTCTATCTGTTACTGCCACATGGGGGAAGCGGGAGGCACTTGATACTGGCATATGGGGAAAGGGTTGGCAATTGATACTGGCACATGGGGGGTTGGCACTTGGATACTGGCACATGGGGGTTTTGCACTTAATACTGGTACATGGGGGGTTAGCACTTGATACTGGAACATAGGGGGTTTGGCACTTTATACTGGCACATGGGGGAGGTAGTACTTAATACTGGCACATGGGGGGTTTGGCACTTGATACTGGAACATGGGGGGTTTGGCACTTGATACTGGCACATGAGGAGGTTGGAACTTGATACTGGCACATGAGGGGGTTTGGCACTTGATACTGGCACATGGTGGGGTTTGGCCCTTGATACTGGAACACGGGGGGTTTGGCACTTGATACTGGCACATGGGGGGTTGGCACTTGATACTGGCACATGGGGGTTGGCACTTGATACTGGCACATGAGGGGTTTGGCACTTGATACTGGCACATGGGGTTGGCACTTGATACTGGCACATGGTGGGTTGGCACTTGATACTGGCATATGGGGGGTTGGCACTTGATACTGGCACATGGGGGTTGGCACTTGATTCTGGCATATGGAGGGTTAGCACTTGATACTGGCACATGGGGGTTTGGCACTTGATCCTGGCACATGGAGGGTTGGCACTTGATACTGGCACATGGGGGTTGGCACTGATACTGGCACATGGGGGATTGGCACTTGATACTGGCACATGGGGGTTTGGCACTTGATACTGGCACATGGGGGTTGGCACTTGGTACAGGCACATGGGGGTTTGGCACTTGATACTGGCACATGGGGGTTTGGCACTTGATACTGGCACATGGGGGTTGGCACTTGATACTGGCACATGGGGGTTGGCACCTGATACTGGCACATGGGTGGTTGGACACTTGATACTGGCACATGGGGGTTTGGCACTTGATACTGGCACATGGGGGTTTGGCACTTGATACTGGCACATGCGTGGTTTGGCACTTGATACTGGCAATTGGGGGTGTTTGGCACTTGATACTGGCAATTGGGGGCATAGAGAGGCACTTGTTACTGGCACATGGGGGCATGGAGAGGCACTTGTTACTGGCACATGGGGGAAATAGGCACTTGTTAGTGGCACATTGAGTGGAAGAGTGGCACTTGTTACTGGCACATGGGGGGTGGAAGAGAGGCACTTGTTACTGGCACTTTGTTATGGGGCACTATGGTGCTTTTACTGAGGCCACAAAGAAGGGATATTTTATATTGGGGGCTCTGTGTGGTACTAGTATTATCAGGGGTATTATCTGGTTCTGCCGTATAGTATTGGGGAGCACAGTGGCACAGTATTGGGGGTATTAGGATGATTTGTCCAGAAGATGGAAGGATGATTGAAAAGTAGTAAACTAAGAATTTTTTTTTGTTGTCAAACTACAGTGACGGAAAATGGCGACAAAATCGTGGTCTGGTCTGAAGGTCTGAAAGGAGAAGATGAGGACAGAGAACATCTACATCAAAGGACACGTCACTGGATGTAAGAGGTATGGGGCTCTGTATTTATGTAGTAAAGGGTCAGGGCGGATGGAGTCAGGACGGATTCTAAAGGGGCGGAGTAGGAGCGGGACCCAGGCCTTGAGGTGTGTAAGGGGCCCAAAAATTTCTGATGGCAGCCCTGGATGGACCCGCGGTAGTGATCATTAATGAGCGACGTTTACAAAAATTTGATTCGGCTGTTTCGCTGAATTTCACAAATAAATTAGCTTTGTGACGAATTACTTTGTCATAAAGTGCATTTCTTTGTATGTAGCAGGCGCAATAATGGGGAACAGCGATTGTGCTGCATCCATCATTGAACCCCTCATATGCCATGTTCATCACTGATCGCAGCATCCGAGATGAAAAATGAGAGCTTTAATGGGATAATCAGTAAAAAAATAATACTACTCACTTTATCCATTTGAGCATGAAGAGGCCACCACGGTTATCTTGATTGAAGATCCCTTGCAAAATTTTGCATTGTGGCGTGATTATGTCATCGTGCTGGCTGGCATGGTGACATTATACATCACTGCGCACAAGATTTTGCATTGGATCTTCAATCAAGATGGCAGCGGCCACTTCGAGCTCAAATGGATGAGGTAAGTATGATTTTTTTTTTTTACTGCCATTTCAGGTTAAATTGATTCGTTACCACGAAGCACGAGGAAGTTCGGCAAATCGAATTTTCCCTGAAATTCGGATCAAAGTCCACTTCGGATACATCGCTCAACCCTAGCGATCATACTTACCTGATCCCAATCCCTGGGTTTCGGCTACATCACTGCTCTGCGTGTTCACCATCGCCATTTCGGCCAAGCTGAGTATTTTGTATAAAAAAAACATTGTAAACAACCCCTTTAAGGCCTTCAGGACATTTTTCTTTCCTGACAGAGCCTATTTTTACAAATCTCATGCGTCACTTTATGTGATAATAACTTTGGAATGCTTTTACTTATCCAAGCAATTCAGAGATTTTTGTACTAAATTTGAGTCGATATTTTTTATCCTTATTTTAAAAAAAAAAAATTAGCTATTTTCTAAATTTGAATTTCTCCGCTTTTAAAATAGGTAGTGATACCTCAAGGAAAACTTATTAATTAACCGCCTGCCGACCGCCTAACGCAGGGCTGTGTCCAGGCGGCGGCAGGTTTGTTCCTCCTTGACGCGGCGGCGTGTCATCTCGCGAGAGGCGAGATTTGCTGTAAACTCGTGCGCGTTCACAGCAGCTCGCGGCTCGGCAGTTATACTGCAGCCTGCCAGCGATGATCAATCACTGGCAGGCTGTAGATGTAAAATAAAAAGCATCAAAGAGGTATATCAGACGCTGTTTTGTTAACAGCGTCTGATATACCTGCTACCTGGTCCTCTGGTGGTCCCATTTGCTGGGAGGACCAGGTAGCTATGTAAAGTAGCACCAAGCACCACACTACCCCCCTGTCACTTATTAACCCCTTGTTAACCCCTGATCACCCCATATAGACTCCCTGATCAGTAATCGATTACAGATATACCAATTTTATATAGTTTTTTTTTGTTGTTTCACTTTTACACAAAACATTTTGTGTGGGGATTAGTTGAAGTTTTCATTGGTACAATTTTTGGGTACGTAGAACGATCGCTTGCTATAATAATTTTTGTTTTCTCATTATATATATATATATATATATATATATATATTCACGGCATTCATCTGAGGGGTAGATCATGTAATTTTTCTATACAGCTGGTCGTTACGGATGCGACGATGCCTACTGTAAGACTTTTTTTTGACTTTTTGCATCACACAATAAAAGCTGTTTTTAAAAAAAAATGTTGTTTTTGTGTTTCTATTTTCTGAGAGCCATATTATTTTTTTTTCTCCAGATCATCTTGTGTGGTAGCTCATTTTTTCCAGGGTGAGTTGACAATTTTATTTGTACCATTTCGGGGTACATAGTACTTTTTGATTGCTAGCTACTACACTTTTTGTAAGGCAAAGTGACCAAAATAGGCTATTTTGGCGCCATTTTTATTTTTTTTTCATCTGACTGGGTAGATCATGTGATATTTTTATAGAGCTGGTTATTATGGACGCGGCGATACTAATATGTCTATTTTTATTTTTTATTGTATATGGCTTGATAAGGGGAAAGGACGTTCTTTTTTTTTTTTGCTTGAAACTGTTAATTTTTTATTTTTAAAAAACACTTTTTTAAATTTTTTTTTTACTTTTTATTTTTGTCCCACTGTGGGACATCAACTTTTGGGGGTCTGATCCTCTCTACTATGGATTACAATACGTCCTGTATTGTAATGCATTGCCTGTCAGTATTACACAGTGCCTGTGTTAGGCATCGGGCTGCAATGCCAGCTATTGGGTCCCCGTCACCTCAAAGTGGGGACCTGATGGGCTCAGAGAGGGAACCCCTCCCTCTGCAAATCCATTACATGCAGTAGTCAGCATTGAGCGCAGCATAGAAGGGGTCAAAAGCATTGGGTATCTATGTTTTCACTGATGCCGGGTGGATGGTATCAGGGACCAGGCTGTCGTGCAACAGCTAGGTTCCTGCTGCTGATCGAGCGGGTGCAGTTTCTACACCTGCCTGGTTAGCACGCCATACCTTTAAGGTCAGCTGCCGGAAGTCACTTTCCACAGTGCCGTACATACTGTGTCGGGAAGGGTTTAATAGTGACTGTATCAAAAACAGCACTAGTCCATCATCCCTACATGCCATATTTCTCTACACACTCTTCAGGGGACCTCGACAAAGTACAACTGTTATCTATAGATGAGTAAGGTAGCAGAATAATGGCTACGGTATATACTGCGTATATAGCTGTTGAAGTCTTTGGGAGTAAGTGAGGGGCACATTGGAGTGGCGTGTGCATGGTGGATTATTTTCCATACATATGTTTACCATGTGATGCAAATTTCCTCGCGTTTGTGGAAGCGAATCGCATTTTCCTAAAATGGCTGCTACACATGTGAGGACATGGGGCAGGAACTCTGAGAAGGCAGGATCACCCATATTGACATGCATGCAGCCAATCAGCAGCCAGCCAGTCCTGTGATATCACGGCCCTATAACATCGGCGGCCATCTTAGATTCTGCCATTCACCAGCGTGCTTATTGCAGGGAGAGACGTGTCTGCAGGCACTAGGGACAGTGATAGAGATGACTTGATTGTGGTGAAAAAAATACATTTACATCTGTTTTAAAGCACTTTTTTGCGTGTATTAGTTGAAAAAGAAAAAATATCTTTGCCGCTCAGCGCTGCAGTTATCTATTTTAAAGCCCTTTTTTGCGTGTATTAGTTGAAAAAGGAAAAATATCTTTGCCGCTCAGTGGTGCAGTTATCTGTTTTAAAGCCCTTTATTAAGTATATTAGTGGAAATTGTATGTGTGTAAATTCTTATAAGACGATGGTAATTTCTTGCTGTATGATGACTAGTAGTGTTGAGCAAACCCGAACTGCAAAGTTCGGGTCCGTACCGAACTTTGCACCAAAAGTTCGAGTTCGGTGTTCGGGCATTTAATAAAGCTTGTTGAAAGGCTGCAGGGCAGCCAATCAACAAGCTTTTAAGCTGTGGGCACTTTGAAGCCATCACAGCCATGCCTAGTAATGGCATGGCCGTGATTGGCCAGTGCATCATGTGACCCAGCCTCTATACAAGCTGGATCACGTGTAGCACCGACCATCAGCTCTGAGTAGTGCAGGGGCATGAAGCAGGCAGCTGAAGTAAGGGAGAGTGTTAGAAATCTCATCTGGCTCAATACTCTGTGGGTGTCCTATAGTGACTTTTTGTGGGTGCAATACACCAGCTTTGCACCCCTGACACAGAAATATAATAATTAATCTGGCTGTTAATTCTGTGGGTGACCTACAGCGATTTTTTTGTGGGTGCAATGCACCATCTTTGTACCCCTAACACAAAAATATAATAGTTAATCTGTCTGTTAGTTCAGTGGGTGACATATACCCATTTCTGGTGTGAGGTACACCTGCACTGCATCTCTGACAGGGAAATTAATATAATTAATCCGTCTGTTAGTTCGGTGGGTGACATATACCCATTTTTTGTGTGAGGTACATCCGCATTGCATCCGTGACAGGGAAATATAGTTAATCCATCTGTTAGTTCAATGGGTGACATATACCCTTTTTTTGTGTGAGGTACACCTGCACTGCATCGGTGACAGGGAAATTAATATAGGTAATCCGTCTGTTAGCTCAATGGGTGACATATGCACATTTTTTGTGTGAGGTACACCTGCACTGCATACGTGACAGAGAAATTAATATAGTTAATCCGTCTGTTAGTTCGGTGGGTGACATATACCCATTTTGGGTGATGGTACACCTAGAACTGCATCCGTGATAGGAAATAAATATAGTTAATCCGTCCTGTTATATCGGTGGGTGATATATACCCATTTTTGGTGTGAGATACACCTGCACTGCATACGTGACAGGTAAATTAAAATGGTTAATCCGTCTGTTAATTCAGTAGGTTACCTCAAAGAATGAGGAGAGCATCAAATAAGGGACGTGACCCTGGTCGTGGTGCTGCTGGTGTTGGTGGAGCTCCTGTTGCAGGAAGAGGACGTTGCCGATCTGTACCAGCTACACGCCCAAATGAAAACCTTCCTCAGGTGCACGTAGGCGACAGAACGTTAGCATTATTTTATAGGCCCGAATACCAGTGTATGAATGGTGAGGCCAGAACAAGTAGAGGCGGTAGTAGATTGGGTGGCTGACAGTGCCTCCAGTTCCTTCACATTGTCTCCCACCAGGTCCCCTGCTGAAAGCGCAGAGTTGGCACCTGCAGCACATGCGCATCTGTCTTTCCCTCACCCTTGGAAATCTGCCAAGCAGTCTGAGTCATGTAGCAGTCTATTATGCTTTTGATGACTCTGCTGGCAGGGATTTCCATGGGCCATCGACCTAGCCCTGCCCCAGAAGTGGAAGAGATTGAGTGCACTGATGCCCAACCACTTATGTTTCAGAATGTGGACATGGGAGGACCACCGCAGAACGTCTCTGATGATGATGAAACACAGGTGCCAACTGCTGCAGCTTTCTGCAGTGTGCAGACCGGCAAGGAGGGCAGAGGTGATGAGTGGGTGAAAGATGATGTTGAGGATGATGAGGTCCTAGACCCCAACATGGAATCAAGGTCATGCGGGTTATGTGTGCAGTCCGGAGGAAGAGGTGGTGGTCACACAGTGCCAGCCGCACAGCAACAGAGGAAGCAGGGTGCAAAAGAAGAGTGGCCGTCCCCTTGCCAGTACGCTCTGCTACTGCCCACCGCACCCAGCGACTCAGCACACAAAAGCCATCTCCAAGGAGTTCCCTGGCCTAGCAGTTCTTTAGACAATGTGCTGACGAAAAGACACTAGGTAAATGCAGCGTAACACCTTCACCACCGCATGGCGCATGTGCTGAATTTGGTGGTGCAGAGGTTCCTGAAAAATTACTCCGATGTGTCAGAGCTGCTGCAGAAAGTGCGGGCCGTCTTTGTTTGCTTTCGGCGTTCTCACCCTGCTGCTGCTCGCCTGTCTGCGCCGCAGCTTAACCTCGGCCTTCCCGCTCACCGCCTCATGTGCGAAGTACCCACAAGGTGGAACTCCACCTTGCACATGCTGGAGAGACTGTGCGAGCAGCAGCAGGCGATAGTGGAGTTTCAGATGCAGCACGACTTCACCACCAACGAGAGGGACTCCATGCGGGATGTGTGTGCTGTGTTGCAATGTTTCGAGTACTCCGCCAACATGGTCAGTGCTGATGACGCCATCCTCAAAGTTACTATCCCACTTCTATGTCTCCTTGAAAAAACACTTTGGGCGATGATGGAAGAGGATGTGGCACAGGAGGAAGAGGGGTCATTTCCACGGTGATCAGGCCAGTCATTGACAAGTGGCTCGGATGGTGGGTTCCTGTGCCAACAGAAGCCATGTACATAACTGTCCAGCCAGGACACAGTTCTGTAGGATGAGGAGGAGAAGGATGATGAAGAGGAGGAACCGTGTTCACAGCAGGGTGGCACCCAAATTAGCTCATGAGCATCACTGGAACGTGGCTGGGGAGATACAGAGGACACAGACGATACACCTCCCACAGAGGACAGCTTGTCATTGTCTCTGGGCAGCCTGGCACACATGAGCAACTACATGCTGCAGTGCCTGCACCGCCGAGTTGCCCACATTCTAACCAGTGCTGATTACTGAATGGCCACCCTGCTGGATCCCAGCTACAAGGACAACGTGCCATCCTTAATTCGGTCACTGGAGCGTGATCGAAAGATGTGCGAGTACAAGAGCACGCTGGTAGAGGCGCTGCTGATGTCATTCTTACCTGACAGCAGGGGCTCAGTGGAAGCACAAGGCGAAGGCAGAGGAGGAGGAATAAGTCGCCAACACAGCTAGGGCACCGCCAGCACCTCAGAAAGGAGGGTTAGCATGGCCGAAATGTGGAAAAGCTTTGTCAGCACGCCACAACAACCATCACCACCAGCTGATATGAAACGTCTTAGCAGGAGGCAGCATTTCAGCAACATGGTGGAACAGTACGGGTGCACATGCCTACACGTACTGACTGATGGGTCTGCCCCATTCAACTTCTGGGTCTCCAAATTGGGCACATGGCCTGAGCTTGCCCTTTACACCTTGGAGGTGCTGGCCTGCCCTGCGGCCAGTGTATTGTCCAAACGTGTGTTTAGCACGGAAGGGGGAAGGGGGGGTGATGACAGACAAGCACAGCCGCCTGTCCACAGCCAACGTGGACAAGTTCACGTTCATTAAAACTAACCAGGCATGGATCCCATGGGACTTGTCCGTACCCTTTACTGAGTAGACAACTATACCAGCCGCACCTCAGCCATTGTTATACTCCAGCGCACTTTCTCTTTGCATTCTCTTTTCCATTTCCCAATTTTTTGGGGCCTTCCCAAATTTATAAAAAATAAATAAATAAAGAGGAAAAACAAAAAACAAAACAAAAACTGTCTTGGTTATCTCCTCCTCCTCCACACCGCTTGCACCCACATCGCCACGTCTATCGACTTCTCAACCTCCTACTCCACTTTGACCTCCACCTCCTAGTTCAAGATTATTATTTTAATTTTTTTTCTATTCTATGTTATTTTAAGTAATTTCCCTATACACATTTGTTTGCAGGTCAATTGTCCTGCTCTTACCCTCATTTTGTTTCTTTTGCAGCCCTCTAGCCCTTACTATGACTATTTTAGAGGCATTTTAGTGCACCAAATTCGGGTCCCCATTGACTTCAACTTTGACCCGAAGTTCAGCCCGAACCTCCATGGGTCCGCTCATCCCTAATGACTATTGTTGAGTGAATCGAAGTCCGCGAAGTGGAATTCGATCTGGAATTGTAGGGAAAATTAGATTTGCCGCAAATCCGATTTCCTCATGCTTCGTGGTAAAGAATAGATTTCCCTGAATGGCGTTAAAATTTTTTACAAAATTATACCTACCCTCATCCATTTCATCGTGATGAGCCGGCCACCACCATCTTTATTAAATATCTTGCGCAAAATCCTGTGAGCGGTGACGTATGACATCATCACGGGCCATGTGAGATTTTTGCGCTGGATCTACAATCAAGATGGTGGCAGCCATCTCTTGCGATCAAATGGATGAGGGTAAGGCCCTTTCACACGGGTGAGTTTTCCGTGCGGGTGCAATGCGTGAGGAGGGCGCATTGCACCCGCACTGAATCCCTGACCCATTCATTTCTATGGGGCTGTGCACATGAGCGGTGATTTTCACGCATCACTTCTGCGTTGCGTGAAAATCGCATGCATGCTCTATATTGTGCGTTTTCACGCAACGCAGACCCCGTAGAAGTGAATGGGGCTGCGGGAAAATCACAAGCATCCGCAAGCAAGTGCGGATGCAGTGCGATTTTCCCGCATGGTTGCTTAGCAATGGAACCAGATCTTTATTATTTTCCCTTATAACATGGTTATAAGGGGAAATAATAGCATTCTTAATAAAGAATGCATAGTAAAATGAAGAGGAAGGGGTTAAAAATAATAAAAGTTAACTTAACTTAGCCACTTGATCGCGTAGTTGCGATCTGTCCTCTCTTTCCTGCATCAGCTAAGATCTAAAGGACCTGTGATGACATCACATCACATGGTCCAATCACATGGTCCATCTTACCATGGTGATGGACCATGTGATTGGACCATGTAATGTGATGTCATCACAGGTCCTTTAGATCAGCTGATGCAGGAAAGAGAGGACAGATCGCAACTACGCGATCAAGCTAAGGTAAGTTAACTTTGTGTTCAACCCTTCCTCTCTCATTTTATAATGCATTCTTCTATTAACCATGTTATAAGGGAAAATAATAAATTCTCAGAATACCCGAAGCCGGACTTCAGTGATGAAGTCCGGCTTGAGTCTGGGTACCAAACATGGCGATTTTTCTCGCCGCGGCGTGCAAAGCGCATTACAAAGCGTTTGCACCCGCGGGAAAAATCGCGCATATTCCGCAACGCACCGCCTCTTATCCGAGCGTCAAACATGACGCCCGTGTGAAAGAGGCCCAAGTATGATTTTATTAATTTTTTTACTTAACATTGTAATATTGATGTCAGATGCCGTGATCAGCTATGAACGCAGCACTTGAGGGTACAATGATGGGGAGCAGCGTCCTATGATTGCACCAATCATTTACAAATAAATGCACTTTGTGACAAAGTAATTAGTCGAAAAGTCAATATTTTTGTCAACTTCAACGAGCAGCCGAATCAAATTTTCCAATACTTAGCTCATCACTAATGATGACTACAAAAATATACTGTGTTTAGTCTAAGACTTTAGCATTAGAATAGGCTGTCATTGCAAACAGAGGATCCGACTGTATTATTAATATCAAGTTAATTTGCTTTTAGCACCCCATTAGTAGTACAAAACAAAGTACACCAGAGATCCTCAAACTTTTTGTGCTTTGTGAGCCAAGTTTTAGCGATGGTCGGGATTAAAAGGCAATTGAAAAACAGAGGAGAACATTTTTTAAAGGGGCGGAACAAAAACACGAAATTGCAAATATTTGTTGATAACTATGTTTAGCGTTAAATTTAACACTAGTATTATGCCATCCAAACTGGCCTTGTTTGTTAGTAAATCTAGGATAGGTCTGTAACAATGTCAGTTGCCACTAGATATAGTCATATCTCAGGACTTCCATGGCGAGCCACAGCAGGGGGACATAACCTGACATATGGCTCCTGAGGGGACATAAGCCACAAGGCCCAAATAATACCACCACATCATGACTGACATATTATCAACACATAGTGACTGTATAATTATTATAAATGCTATACTGTTACGGAATAAAAAACACTATAAATGCAAATTGATGCCTCTGAACTAGGCCCAAATAATACTGTCACACCATGGGACAGATAGAGCCCCATATTTTGGTCCACACAGTAATAGTTTATTCTCAGTGCTTACACACAAAAATAGTGCTCTGTTCAGGCCCCATACAGCAACAGTGCTCCTCCTTGTGAATCAAATAATAATAATACTCTTTTGTGCCTATCGCACAGTGAAAATGCTCACGTTTCTGTCTCTACAAGTAACAATACCCTTTCAGTAGCCCCTAGAAACTATAAAGGTTGGACATTTTTATTGTGTCGGAACAGTAAGTGGTATGTCATCAGTGTTTCTGAGCAAAAAGGGTATTATACAGAAGTACAGTATATATCAATATATAATATACAAGTAGGGCTGAGCCGACCCATGGATGTTCGGGTTCGCCGGGTTTGGCCGAACTTTGGGTCAAAGTGAAGTAAAATATACATTGACACAAAGCTGACTAAAAACAAGTTGGAAGCATGGCATTTTGCCGAACAAATAATTAGTGATATTCCAGAATCAAATCATGCTTTTATTTAGGCTAGCTTGACTGCATATTTCCAACTGAAGCATCCAATAAGCCTCCTAATTGATTAATTTTCTTTATGGTCACCACCTCTTGGAGATGGTGTAACACCAATTATTTGTTCGACAAACTGCCTGCCGCAATTTGTTTTTCATCATCATTGTTAATGTATATTTTTAATTGTAAAGAGAATGTTCTGTTGATTTTTAACCCTTTATACTTTGTGTCATGTGACACCTAAATCCCTTTGATTGGTGCAACAAGGGCACATAAGCAATGCAGTTTTGTGTAACGTATATCATGAGTAAGGACCGACATGTGATGGTCCGAAACGCGTAGATCATTACGATATGTATTTTGGAGTTTTTATTCCGCTAGAAATAAAGGATTGTTCGTTTCAAGAGCTGGAATATTCCTTTCTTTTCCTGCATAGAAGTGGATGGTAACGCTGAGGACTGCGTAATCGGCACTGGCCATGTTGGTGGAGTACTCGAAACAGCGCAACACGACACACACGCCACGTATGGAGGCCTACTCTTTGGTGGTGAAGTGGTGCTGTTCCGCAGAGCAACGCTGACCTGTGTGAGCTGCAGCTAAAACTTCACTATCGCCTGCTGCTGCTCTGCACAGTCTCTCCAGCATGTGCAAGGTGGAGTTCCACCTTGTGGGTACTTTGCATATGAGGGCGGTGAGCAGGAGGCCGAGGTTACACTGCGCGCCCAGACAGGCTAGCAGCAGCAGGGTGAGAACGCCGAGAGTGCGCACAAACAGCCCGCACTTTCTGCAGCAGCTATGACATATCAGGGTAATTTTCAGGAATCTCTGCACCACCAACTTGAGCACATGTGCCAGGCAAGGAATGTGCGTCAAACCAGCTAGACCCAGAGCTGCCATAAGATTTCGCCCACTATTGCACACCACCAGGCTGGACTTGAGGCTCAGCGGCACCAACCATTCGATCGATCTGATGGTTCCATGCCCGTCCACAGCTCCTGTGCGGTGTGGCGTTTTCCCAAACAGATGAGTTTCAGGAACAGCCTGCTGTCTTTTCCTTGGCTGTGCTGAAGTTGGTGGTGCAGGTGTTACGCTGACCAGATGAGGCAGTAGAGGAGAAACCTCTACTGGACCCTGCCACAGAGGGATTTTTGCAGTACACAACGGATTTTGGAAAAGCAGTGGTGGCTGGGAACCACGTACTGTGGGACAGCCACCGCCATAAGGTTTTTAAAAGTTTCTGTCTCCACTAAACGGAATGACAGCATTTTAAAGGCCAGGAATGTTGAAAAGCCGGCATTCAGGGCAAGGGATCACTGGTGGGTACGGGGGTACTTTCTCTTTCTCTCCAGTGTTTGGGGGATGGACAGCTGAACCTTCCATGGGACAGTGTGCAGATGCTTGAGTGACGGGAGCCCTTCTTCTGCCATCTGTTTTCCTCCTTTTCCACATCATCTAATATCGATGAGAATATGTCATCAGGAACATCCAAGTTCCTCCTCCTCCCTTCACTCTACCTCCCCAATATTCTTCTATTAATCGTTTTCAGCAACACTGTCTCTAGCACATGAGCATGCCTCAGCTCAGCTCACAGGACAATGGCGGAGACCACACGCAGTGGCCGGATTAACATAGGGGCATTCGGGTCGGCAGCCCCGGACCCGGCATCACTGGGGGCCCAGTGCCGACCCGAGCGCCCACATACTGCGAGGCGAGGCACAGGGCGCATAGTTCCCTGCCCCGCCGCCGATCAACACCATAGGCTTCAGGCCTAAGTAGTCCTGAGGCCTATATGGTAGTATATTCCCGGTTGCAGGCGTGCGTGATGACATCATCACGTGCCTGCGCTAGGGACGCAGGACAATGAGGATTGAGCGCCTGCGCCTGCCTCCACCATCCCAGACCCAGGTAAGTATTATAGCTTTTAGTTGTTGTTTTTTTTCTGTGTGTGCCTTTGGGGGGCCAGAGGAGGACATAGAGGGCAGTGTGGGGCGCAGTATAGGTGCAGATTATTACATGGGGGCAAATAATTTCATTGGGAGCAGATTATTACATGGGGCAAATTACTTCATAGGGGTGCAGTGTGGGGCAAATTACTTCATGGAGGGGCAGTGTGGGGAAAATTACTTTATGGGGCAGTGTGATGATAAATTACTTCATGGGGGCAGTGTGGGGGAAAATTACTTCATGGGGGCAGTGTGGGGCAAATATTTTCATGGGAGGGCAGTGTGGAGGCGAATCTACTTTATGGGAGCAGTGTGGAGGAAATTACTATGGGGCAGTGTGGAGAGATTACTATATGGAGCAGTATAGGAGAATTACTATATGGGGGCAGTGTGGAGACATTATTATATGGGGGCAGTTTGTGGGAAATTATTATGTGGGAGCAGTGTGGGGAAATTAGGTTGCCTATTAGGGGACATTATTTTGGGGACACTATAGCAGGCATTATTACCTGGAGCACAATATAGGGTGTTGTTGTTATTACTGGGGCACTCTAGGGACATTATAACTGCTGGAGCACTATAGGGACCTTTGGGATAATTTATAAAGCTGGTGTAAGTAGACCTGGCCTAGTAGCCCACAGCCAACAGATTCCACCTTTCATTTTCGCAGCTCCTTTGGAAAATGAAAGGTGGAATTGACAGTTATGGGCAACTAAGCCAGTTCTACTTACACCAGTTTGATAAATGACCCCAATTATAGAAATCTAATGTGTCTGTGTAACAAACTCTGTAGAGACGAGATGTGCGGAAAGAATTTGTCATGCCGTACTAAGTCAAACGGAGGAGAAGAGGGAAAGAGAAGGTCTACATGACAGGGAGATGTCCCTGGATGTAGAGATAGTGTGGTGCTGTATTCCCATATGTAGAGCTGGCTTACTACTGTGACCTGCCTCATCTTCTCCTCCAAGTTTTTATCATAATCATATGTATTTTAAATTTGGCAACTAAAATTTTAATTTGTCACCTGCAGTCCTATGTAACAGCCCAGGATAATAGTCATAACTTTCTTTGTGCAGATAATGTAGTAGATGTTCCATGCAGTCCTATGTAACACCCCCACATAACACAATAGTTCACTGTGTTATGTGGGGTATTACATGGACTGCAGGTTGTATCTATGACATCTGTACTCAGAGAGTTATGAGATGGTGGGGGTATGATTCCTGGCACCCCGCCAATCCGTTGTTGAGGAGACCGCGATGTTCCAGTGAATGCCGCAGCCTCTTTGCTACTCCAACAAGCACAGCGATGTCCATTTGATACAATACACCAGCTTTGCACCCCTGACACAGAAATATAATAATTAATCTGGCTGTTAATTCTGTGGGTGACCTACAGCGATTTTTTTGTGGGTGCAATGCACCATCTTTGTACCCCTAACACAAAAATATAATAGTTAATCTGTCTGTTAGTTCAGTGGGTGACATATACCCATTTCTGGTGTGAGGTACACCTGCACTGCATCTCTGACAGGGAAATTAATATAATTAATCCGTCTGTTAGTTCGGTTGGGTGACATATGCCCATTTTTGTGTGAGGTACATCCGCATTGCATCCGTGACAGGGAAATATAGTTAATCCATCTGTTAGTTCAATGGGTGACATATACCCTTTTTTTGTGTGAGGTACACCTGCACTGCATCGGTGACAGGGAAATTAATATAGGTAATCCGTCTGTTAGCTCAATGGGTGACATATGCACATTTTTTGTGTGAGGTACACCTGCACTGCATACGTGACAGAGAAATTAATATAGTTAATCCGTCTGTTAGTTCGGTGGGTGACATATACCCATTTTTGGTGTGAGGTACACCTGAACTGCATCCGTGATAGGGAAATAAATATAGTTAATCCGTCTGTTATATCGGTGGGTGATATATACCCATTTTTGGTGTGAGATACACCTGCACTGCATACGTGACAGGTAAATTAAAATGGTTAATCCGTCTGTTAATTCAGTAGGTTACCTCAAAGAATGAGGAGAGCATCAAATAAGGGACGTGACCCTGGTCGTGGTGCTGCTGGTGTTGGTGGAGCTCCTGTTGCAGGAAGAGGACGTTGCCGATCTGTACCAGCTACACGCCCAAATGAAAAACCTTCCTCAGGTGCACGTAGGCGACAGAACGTTAGCATTATTTTATAGGCCCGAATACCAGTGTATGAATGGTGAGGCCAGAACAAGTAGAGGCGGTAGTAGATTGGGTGGCTGACAGTGCCTCCAGTTCCTTCACATTGTCTCCCACCAGGTCCCCTGCTGAAAGCGCAGAGTTGGCACCTGCAGCACATGCGCATCTGTCTTTCCCCTCACCCCTTGCAAATCTGCCAAGCAGTCTGAGTCATGTAGCAGTCTATTATGCTTTTGATGACTCTGCTGGCAGGGATTTCCATGGGCCATCGACCTAGCCCTGCCCCAGAAGTGGAAGAGATTGAGTGCACTGATGCCCAACCACTTATGTTTCAGAATGTGGACATGGGAGGACCACCGCAGAACGTCTCTGATGATGATGAAACACAGGTGCCAACTGCTGCAGCTTTCTGCAGTGTGCAGACCGGCAAGGAGGGCAGAGGTGATGAGTGGGTGAAAGATGATGTTGAGGATGATGAGGTCCTAGACCCCAACATGGAATCAAGGTCATGCGGGTGATGTGTGCAGTCCGGAGGAAGAGGTGGTGGTCACACAGTGCCAGCCGCACAGCAACAGAGGAAGCAGGGTGCAAAAGAAGAGTGGCCGTCCCCTTGCCAGTACGCCTGCTACTGCCCACCGCACCCAGCGACTCAGCACACAAAAGCCATCTCCAAGGAGTTCCCTGGCCTAGCAGTTCTTTAGACAATGTGCTGACGAAAAGACACTAGGTAAATGCAGCGTAACACCTTCACCACCGCATGGCGCATGTGCTGAATTTGGTGGTGCAGAGGTTCCTGAAAAATTACTCCGATGTGTCAGAGCTGCTGCAGAAAGTGCGGGCCGTCTTTGTTTGCTTTCGGCGTTCTCACCCTGCTGCTGCTCGCCTGTCTGCGCCGCAGCTTAACCTCGGCCTTCCCGCTCACCGCCTCATGTGCGAAGTACCCACAAGGTGGAACTCCACCTTGCACATGCTGGAGAGACTGTGCGAGCAGCAGCAGGCGATAGTGGAGTTTCAGATGCAGCACGACTTCACCACCAACGAGAGGACTCCATGCGGGATGTGTGTGCTGTGTTGCAATGTTTGAGTACTCCGCCAACATGGTCAGTGCTGATGACGCCATCCTCAAAGTTACTATCCCACTTCTATGTCTCCTTGAAAAAACACTTTGGGCGATGATGGAAGAGGATGTGGCACAGGAGGAAGAGGGGTCATTTCCACGGTGATCAGGCCAGTCATTGACAAGTGGCTCGGATGGTGGGTTCCTGTGCCAACAGAAGCCATGTACATAACTGTCCAGCCAGGACACAGTTCTGTAGGATGAGGAGGAGAAGGATGATGAAGAGGAGGAACCGTGTTCACAGCAGGGTGGCACCCAAATTAGGCTCATGAGCATCACTGGAGCGTGGCTGGGGAGATACAGAGGACACAGACGATACACCTCCCACAGAGGACAGCTTGTCATTGTCTCTGGGCAGCCTGGCACACATGAGCAACTACATGCTGCAGTGCCTGCACCGCCGAGTTGCCCACATTCTAACCAGTGCTGATTACTGAATGGCCACCCTGCTGGATCCCAGCTACAAGGACAACGTGCCATCCTTAATTCGGTCACTGGAGCGTGATCGAAAGATGTGCGAGTACAAGAGCACGCTGGTAGAGGCGCTGCTGATGTCATTCTTACCTGACAGCAGGGGCTCAGTGGAAGCACAAGGCGAAGGCAGAGGAGGAGGAATAAGTCGCCAACACAGCTAGGGCACCGCCAGCACCTCAGAAAGGAGGGTTAGCATGGCCGAAATGTGGAAAGCTTTGTCAGCACGCCACAACAACCATCACCACCAGCTGATATGAAACGTCTTAGCAGGAGGCAGCATTTCAGCAACATGGTGGAACAGTACGGGTGCACATGCCTACACGTACTGACTGATGGGTCTGCCCCATTCAACTTCTGGGTCTCCAAATTGGGCACATGGCCTGAGCTTGCCCTTTACACCTTGGAGGTGCTGGCCTGCCCTGCGGCCAGTGTATTGTCCAAACGTGTGTTTAGCACGGAAGGGGGAAGGGGGGGTGATGACAGACAAGCACAGCCGCCTGTCCACAGCCAACGTGGACAAGTTCACGTTCATTAAAAATAACCAGGCATGGATCCCATGGGACTTGTCCGTACCCTTTACTGAGTAGACAACTATACCAGCCGCACCCAGCCATTGTTATACTCCAGCGCACTTTCTCTTTGCATTCTCTTTTCCATTTCCCAATTTTTTGGGGCCTTCCCAAATTTATAAAAAATAAATAAATAAAGAGGAAAAAAACAAAAAACAAAACAAAAACTGTCTTGGTTATCTCCTCCTCCTCCACCGCCGCTTGCACCCACATCGCCACGTCTATCGACTTCTCAACCTCCTACTCCACTTTGACCTCCACCTCCTAGTTCAAGATTATTATTTTTAATTTTTTTTCTATTCTATGTTATTTTAAGTAATTTCCCTATACACATTTGTTTGCAGGTCAATTGTCCTGCTCTTACCCCCATTTTGTTTCTTTTTGCAGCCCTCTAGCCCTTACTATGACTATTTTAGAGGCATTTTAGTGCACCAAATTCGGGTCCCCATTGACTTCAACTTTGACCCGAAGTTCAGCCGAACCTCCATGGGTCCGCTCATCCCTAATGACTATTGTTGAGTGAATCGAAGTCCGCGAAGTGGAATTCGATCTGAATTGTAGGGAAAATTAGATTTGCCGCAAATCCGGATTTCCTCATGCTTCGTGGTAAAGAATAGATTTCCCTGAATGGCGTTAAAATTTTTTACAAAATTATACCTACCCTCATCCATTTCATCGTGATGAGCCGGCCACCACCATCTTTATTAAATATCTTGCGCAAAATCCTGTGAGCGGTGACGTATGACATCATCACGGGCCATGTGAGATTTTGCGCTGGATCTACAATCAAGATGGTGGCAGCCATCTCTTCGCGATCAAATGGATGAGGGTAAGGCCCCTTTCACACGGGTGAGTTTTCCGTGCGGGTGCAATGCGTGAGGAGGACGCATTGCACCCGCACTGAATCCTGACCCATTCATTTCTATGGGGCTGTGCACATGAGCGGTGATTTTCACGCATCACTTCTGCGTTGCGTGAAAATCGCAGCATGCTCTATATTGTGCGTTTTTCACGCAACGTAGACCCCGTAGAAGTGAATGGGGCTGCGGGAAAATCACAAGCATCCGCAAGCAAGTGCGGATGCAGTGCGATTTTCCCGCATGGTTGCTTAGCAATGGAACCAGATCTTTATTATTTTCCCTTATAACATGGTTATAAGGGGAAATAATAGCATTCTTAATAAAAATGCATAGTAAAATGAAGAGGAAGGGGTTAAAAATAATAAAAGTTAACTTAACTTAGCCACTTGATCGCGTAGTTGCGATCTGTCCTCTCTTTCCTGCATCAGCTAAGATCTAAAGGACCTGTGATGACATCACATCACATGGTCCAATCACATGGTCCATCTTACCATGGTGATGGACCATGTGATTGGACCATGTAATGTGATGTCATCACAGGTCCTTTAGAGATTAGCTGATGCAGGGAAAGAGAGGACAGATCGCAACTACGCGATCAAGTGGCTAAGGTAAGTTAACTTTTATTATTTTTAACCCCTTCCTCTTCATTTTATAATGCATTCTTTATTAACCATGTTATAAGGGAAAATAATAAATTCTCCAGAATACCCGAAACCGGACTTCAGTGATGAAGTCCGGCTTCGGGTCTGGGTACCAAACATGGCGATTTTTCTCACGCGCGTGCAAAACGCATTACAAACGTTTGCACCCGCGGGGAAAAATTGCGCATATTCCCGCAACGCACCCGCCTCTTATCCGAGCGTCAAACATGACGCCCGTGTGAAAGAGGCCCAAGTATGATTTTATTAATTTTTTTTACTTAACATTGTAATATTGATGTCAGATGCCGTGATCAGCTATGAACGCAGCACTTGAGGGGTACAATGATGGGGAGCAGCGCTCCCTATGATTGCACCAATCATTTACAAATAAATGCACTTTGTGACAAAGTAATTAGTCGAAAAGTCAATATTTTTGTCAACTTCAACGAAGCAGCCGAATCAAATTTTCCAATACTTCGCTCATCACTAATGATGACTACAAAAATATACTGTGTTTAGTCTAAGACTTTAGCATTAGAATAGGCTGTCATTGCAAACAGAGGATCCGACTGTATTATTAATATCAAGTTAATTTGCTTTTAGCACCCCATTAGTAGTACAAAACAAAGTACACCAGAGATCCTCAAACTTTTGTACTTTGTGAGCCAAGTTTTAGCGATGGTCGGGATTAAAAGGCAATTGAAAAACAGAGGAGAACATTTTTTAAAGGGGCGGAACAAAAACACGAAATTGCAAATATTTGTTGATAACTATGTTTAGCGTTAAATTTAACACTAGTATTATGCCATCCAAACTGGCCTTGTTTGTTAGTAAATCTAGGATAGGTCTGTAACAATGTCAGTTGCCACTAGATATAGTCATATCTCAGGACTTCCATGGCGAGCCACACAGCAGGGGGACATAACTCACATATGGCTCCTGAGGGGGACATAAGCCACAAGGCCCAAATAATACCACCACATCATGACGACATATTATCAACACATAGTGACTGTATAATTATTATAAATGCTATACTGTTACGGAATAAAAAAACACTATAAATGCAAATTGATGCCTCTGAACTAGGCCCAAATAATACTGTCACACCATGGGACAGATAGAGCCCCATATTTTGGTCCACACAGTAATAGTTTATTCTCAGTGCTTACACACAAAAATAGTGCTCTGTTCAGGCCCCATACAGCAACAGTGCTCCTCCTTGTGAATCAAATAATAATAATACTCTTTTGTGCCTATCGCACAGCGAAAATGCTCACGTTTCTGTCTCTACAAAGTAATAATACCCCTTTCGTAGCCCCTAGAAACTATAAAGGTTGGACATTTTTATTGTGTCGGAACAGTAAGTGGTATGTCATCAGTGTTTCTGAGCAAAAAGGGGTATTATACAGAAGTACAGTATATATCAATATATAATATACAAGTAGGGTTGAGCCGACCCATGGATGTTCGGGTTCGCCGGGTTTGGCCGAACTTTGGGTCAAAGTGAAGTAAAAATATACATTGACAATGCTGACGAAAAACAAATTGAAGCAGGCATTTTGTCGAACAAATAATTAGTGATATTCCAGAATCAAATCATGCTTTTTATTTAGGCCAGCTTGACTGCATATTTCCAACTGAAGCATCCAATAAGCCTCCTAATTGATTAATTTTCTTTTATGGTCACCACCTCTTGGAGATGGTGTAACACCAATTATTTGTTCGACAAACTGCCTGCCGCAATTTGTTTTTCATCATCATTGTTAATGTATATTTTTAATTGTAAAGAGAATGTTCTGTTGATTTTTAACCCTTTATACTTTGTGTCATGTGACACCTAAATCCCTTTGGATTGGTGCAACAAGGGCACATAAGCAATGCAGTTTGTGTAACGTATATCATGAGTAAGGACCGACATGTGATGGTCCGAAACGCGTAGATCATTACGATATGTATTTTGGAGTTTTTATTCCGCTAGAAATAAAGGATTGTTCGTTTCAAGAGCTGGAATATTCCTTTTCTTTTTCCTGCATAGAAGTGGGATGGTAACGCTGAGGACTGCGTAATCGGCACTGGCCATGTTGGTGGAGTACTCGAAACAGCGCAACACGACACACACGTCACGTATGGAGGCCTACTCTTTGGTGGTGAAGTGGTGCTGTTCCGCAGAGCAACTGACCTGTGTGAGCTGCAGCTAAAACTTCACTATCGCCTGCTGCTGCTCGCACAGTCTCTCCAGCATGTGCAAGGTGGAGTTCCACCTTGTGGGTACTTTGCATATGAGGCGGTGAGCAGGAAGGCCGAAGTTACACTGCGGCCCAGACAGGCGAGTAGCAGCAGGGTGAGAACGCCGAAAGTGCGCACAAACAGCCCGCACTTTCTGCAGCAGCTATGACATATCAGGGTAATTTTTCAGGAATCTCTGCACCACCAACTTGAGCACATGTGCCAGGCAAGGAATGTGCGTCAAACCAGCTAGACCCAGAGCTGCCATAAGATTTCGCCCATTATTGCACACCACCAGGCTGGACTTGAGGCTCAGCGGCACCAACCATTCATCGATCTGTGGTTCCATGCCCGTCCACAGCTCCTGTGCGGTGTGGCGTTTTTCCCCCAAACAGATGAGTTTCAGAACAGCCTGCTGTCTTTTCCCTTGGCTGTGCTGAAGTTGGTGGTGCAGGTGTTACGCTGACCAGATGAGGCAGTAGAGGAGAAACCTCTACTGGACCCTGCCACAGAGGGATTTTTGCAGTACACAACGGATTTTGGAAAAGCAGTGGTGGCTGGGAACCACGTACTGTGGGACAGCCACCGCCATAAGGTTTTTAAAAGTTTCTGTCTCCACTAAACGGAATGACAGCATTTTAAAGGCCAGGAATGTTGAAAAGCCGGCATTCAGGGCAAGGGATCACTGGTGGGTACGGGGGTACTTTCTCTTTCTCTCCAGTGTTTGGGGGATGGACAGCTGAACTCTTCCATGGGACAGTGTGCAGATGCTTGGTGACGGGAGCCCTTCTTCTGCCATCTGTTTTTCCTCCTTTTCCACATCATCTAATATCGATGAGAATATGTCATCAGGAACATCCAAGTTCCTCCTCTCCCTTCACTCTACCTCCCCAATATTCTTCTATTAATCGTTTTCAGCAACACTGTCTCTAGCACATGAGCATGCTCAGCTCAGCTCACAGGACAATGGCGGAGACCACACGCAGTGGCGGATTAACATAGGGGCATTCGGGTCGGCAGCCCCGGACCCGGCATCACTGGGGGGCCCAATGCCGACCCGAGCGCCCACATACTGCGGCGGGGCACAGGAGCGCATAGTTCCCTGCCCCGCCGCCGATCAACACCATAGGCTTCAGGCCTAGTAGTCCTGAGGCCTATATGGTAGTATATTCCCGGTGCAGGCGTGCGTGATGACATCATCACGTGCCTGCGCTGGGACGCAGGACAATGAGGATTGAGCGCCTGCGGCCTGCCTCACCATCCCGAACCCAGGTAAGTATTAGCTTTTAGTTGTTGTTTTTTTTCTGTGTGTGCCTTTGGGGGCCAGAGGAGGACATGGGGGCAGTGTGGGGCGCAGTATAGGTGCAGATTATTACATGGGGGCAAATAATTTCATTGGGAGCAGATTATTACATGGGGGCAAATTACTTCATAGGGGTGCAGTGTGGGGCAAATTACTTCATGGGGGCAGTGTGGGGAAAATTACTTTATGGGGGCAGTGTGATGATAAATTACTTCATGGGGGCAGTGTGGGGAAAATTACTTCATGGGGGCAGTGTGGGGCAAATATTTTCATGGAGGGCAGTGTGGAGGCGAATTACTTTATGGGAGCAGTGTGGAGGAAATTACTATATGGGGCAGTGTGGAGGAAATTACTATATGGAGCAGTATAGGAGAAATTACTATATGGGGGCAGTGTGGGGGAAATTATTATATGGGGGCAGTTTGTGGGAAATTATTATGTGGGAGCAGTGTGGGGGAAATTAGGGGCATTGCTATTAGGGGACATTATTTTTGGGGACACTATGCAGGCATTATTACCTGGAGCACAATATAGGGTGTTGTTGTTATTACTGGGGCACTCTAGGGACATTATAACTGCTGTAGACACTATAGGGACCTTTGGGATAATTTATAAAGCTGGTGTAAAGTAGACCTGGCTTAGTAGCCCACAGCAACAGATTCCACCTTTCATTTTTCGCAGCTCCTTTGGAAAATGAAAGGTGGAATCTGATTAGTTGCTATGGGCAACTAAGCCAGTTCTACTTACACCAGTTTGATAAATGACCCCAATTATGAGAAATCTAATGTGTCTGTGTAACAAACTCTGTAGAGACGAGATGTGGCGGAAAGAATTTGTCATGCCGTACTAAGTCAAACGGAGGAGAAGAGGAAAGAGAAGGTCTACATGACAGGAGATGTCCCTGGATGTAAGAGGTATGTGGTGCTGTATTCCCTATATGTAGAGCTGGCTTACTACTGTGACCTGCCTCTCATCTTCTCCTCCAAGTTTTTTTATCATAATCATATGTATTTTAAATTTGGCAACTAAAATTTTAATTTGTCACCTGCAGTCCTATGTAACAGCCCAGATAATAGTCATAACTTTCTTTGTGCAGATAATGTAGTAGATGTTCCATGCAGTCCTATGTAACACCCCACATAACACAATAGTTCACTGTGTTATGTGGGGTATTACATAGGACTGCAGGTAACATCTATGACATCTGTACTCAGAGAGTTATGAGATGGTGGGGGTATGATTCCTGGCACCCCCGCCAATCCGTTGTTTGAGGAGACCGCGATGTTCCAGTGAATGCCGCAGCCTCTTTGCTACTCAACAAGCACAGCGATGTCCATTTGATAGCAGTGTGCTTGGTATTGCAGATCAGCCCCAATCACTTAGATGGGACTGAGCTACACCTAGACCATGTGAACGATGAATGTGATGTCATATGGCCTAGAAAGAGACTGTGACGCTCACGAAGCACCGCAGCCTCTTCATACAGAAAAAAATTAAACTAAAATGGATGGAGGGGCCCGAGTTGGGTAGACAGCCCCGGGCCTATCATGCACTTAATCCGCCCCTGACCACACGGGATGAGGTTTTTATAGGGCTTGTCTCCTCTACACTTAGTTTCGCTTTGTAACCTGTTCAGCTGCCATTTTAGGAAAACCTGATTCGTTACCATGAAGTGTGAGAAAACACAGATTCGTTTTGAATCAAAGTTTTCCTAAACTTCGGATGGAATTTACCTTTGAATGCTTTAATTTGCTCAACATTAGGCCTCATGCACACGGCCGTTGTTGTGGTCAGCGTCTGAGCCGCATATTTTGCGGTTTGGGCGCGGACCCATTCACTTAAATGGGGCCGCAAAAGATGCGGACAGCACTCGTGTGCTGTCCGTATCCGTTGCTCCGTTCCGTGCCCCCGGAAAAAAAATAGAGCATGTCCTATTCTTGTCCGTTTTGCGGACAAGAATAGGCATTTCTATAATGGGCCGCGTTCCGTAAATTGCGGAACGGAACGCGGAGCAGCTTCCGTGTTTTGCGGATCCACGGTTTGCGGACCGCAAAACACCAACGGCCATGTGCATGAGCCCTTAGTCAAAGATTTTGTTCTATGGGGGTTTGAGTGCTGAGGCCCTTAGAACGAGGAGAGAGAAGCACTGGCATATTACACTCTTTCTCCTTGCTGCAGGAGATAAAGTGAGACAGACTTCATCTCCTTGTAGCAAGGAGAGAGAGCTATGCAAGCACTTCTCGATCCTTTTTCTAGAGATCGGTGAGGGTCTCAACACTCAGACCCCCACCGATCACAACCTTTCATATGTCTCCATGACATATCAAACGTTTTTTGAAAACTCGACGACTAATATCCTTATACTGACAAATATCACAGGTCAGATTGGATCAATGTATGTTACGTAAAAATGACAACGAAAATGAATGTGCAAAACATACATCAAAGTTCTGTGCAGCTTCTTTAAATAAAACTGCCCTTTGTTAGTAGTTGATCATCTCAGAAAAGGACATATTGTGCAATGACACTGCTGCATTGTTTACAGGTAGTCATATATCTAAACTTCCTCTTCCAATATATACCTGTAATACAAGACTGTATGCCATTAATAGGCATACAGTGGAGTATGACACCATAGGCTGCCATTGTACAACTTACGTAGGGTCAGAACATGCTGTGAACAGCTCTATATAAGCCTCCCGGAAACTGATGGGTTCAGCCAATGCTGTGCCTATTGTTATCTCAGAATTCAGGCTTTTCAGCTCAGAATTCTGATTTACTTGCTTCCTGCACAGATCTGACCTGAAAGGTTAATCCTTGGGTGCAGGTAAGAGCAGTATGATTCAGGGCTACAAGAACGCACAAAAGAGTATGCCACATACACTCGTGAGTTTCTGACCCTCTTACAAGACTGCAGCCATGCCCCCATAACGGAAACCTGAACAGGGCCCTCATTACTGTGCCAGCCTGAAACAATGTCCCATATACAGTAACAGAAAGCTTGCCTACAACAGAGCCCCTGCCTGCAACAGTACTATGGAACAGAGCCAAGCTATGACCCTGATCCCCATAATGATGCAAGCCTATAACAGTGCTGCCATCACAGAGTCAGCCTGGAGCATATAAGAGAGCCAACCAGTGTCAGTGGCCCCATAACAGTGCCAACCTGGAAGAGTTCCCCCATAATGGAATCTGTCACAGATAAGAGATAACGCCTGCAAGAGTGGCCATTTAATAGAGCCAACCTGTAACAGTGCCCCCATCACAGAGTCAACCTGGAATAGTGACCCCATAATGGAATCAGTTACCCATAACAGATATAGCCTGCAGGAGTGGTCATATAAAAAAAACAGCCTGTGGCAGTCACCCCCACAAGGGTGCCAGCCTGTAAAAATGCTCCCATAACAGATCTGGCCTACTATAGTGGCCTCATAACAGAAGCAGCCTGTAATAGGGCCCCCATAACAGAGGAAGCCTACAAAAGTGTCCTACAAAAAAACAAAGCCTTCAACAGTGCCCCCTTAAATGTGTTAATCAGCACCAGTGCGCGCATGATGTATTCATCCTGCAACAGTGTAACAGACACTTTAAGCTCCCAGTCCGCTCCTGCTTCTAGCCAAGGTGGGCTGGTAGGGGCACTTAGAGGCAGGTGGGCAGGCAAAACACAGTGGTGATTCGGCTTCCTCCGACATTTTTGTATTTTTTTTTGTAAGCACTGAACCCTTTTTGACGTTAAAGTGATTTCTTTAATGTTAGTCCCTGTATGCTTTACGGATCCATTGTCTAAATTGTGTCTTGCCGTCTGACTGCTGGAGCATTGTGATTCTGTGTGTTGGGGTACCTTTTGGCCTGGAATTCAGTAGGTGGTGACAGCGTGTATCTGGGGTGTGTGGACTGTGCTGAGGTATGACTGCAAGAAGCTCAATTACTCCACTCACTCAATCTCTCACTTACCTTCCAGTCAGGCTGCAAATTGAGCATAAATCACACCCCAACACAGTCTATGCACCGCAGATACACGCTGCCACCAGGGTTGCCAACCAGAATTTTTCTTTTTTCTGGATAACTTATCCCATAATCACGGACAGCCGACACTTTTTATTGGACAAATTGAAAAACCATAATAAAAAGATTATAAGTAATACATGCCTATAGCTCAATATACAGGGTGGGCCATTTATATGGATACACCTTAATAAAATGGGAATGGTTGGTGATATTAACTTCCTGTTTGTGGCACATTAGTATATGTGAGGGGGGAAACTTTTCAAGATGGGTGGTGACCATGGCGGCCATTTTGAAGTCGGCCATTTTAAATCCAACTTTTGTTTTTTCAATAGGAAGAGGGTCATGTGACACATCAAACTTATTGGGAATTTCACAAGAAAAACAATGGTGCGCTTGGTTTTAACGTAACTTTATTCTTTCATGAGTTATTTACAAGTTTCTGACCACTTATAAAATGTGTTCAATGTGCTTCCCATTGTGTTGAATTGTCAATGCAACCCTCTTCTTCCACTCTTCACACACTGATAGCAACACCGCACCACTAACCCACATTGGATAGATCCCTCCAAGACTGTTGGAACAAAAAAATGGATGGTATGGTGTGGTATATGGGGTACAAAGATAGTGGGGCCATTCTTCATCAATGGAAACCTCAAGGCCACTGGATATGCGAAATTGCTACATAATGATGTGTTTCCCTCTTTATGCACTGTAGCTGGCACGTTCCCTAAGTTTTTCCAGCAAGATGGTGCCCCACCACATTATGGGTGTCAGGTCCAAGCATTCCTAGATGAACAGATTCCTGGAAAGTGTATTGGTCCTCGTGGGCCAGTTGAATGGTCTCCCGATCTGACCCCCTTAGACTTTTATCTTTGGGGTCATCTGAATGCAATTGTCTATGCTGTGAAGATATGAGATGTGCAGCACCTGAAACTACAGATACTGGAAGCCTGTGCTAGCATTTCTCCTGCGGTGTTGCTATCAGTGTGTGAAGAGTGGGAGAAGAGGGTTGCATTGACAATCAACACAATGGGCAGCACATTGAACACATTTTATAAGTGGACTTGTAAATAACTCATGAAAGATTAAAGTTACGTTAAAACCAAGCACACCATTGTTTTTCTTGTGAAATTCCCATTAAGTTTGATGTGTCACATGACCCTCTTCCTATTGAAAAAACAAAAGTTGGATTCAAAATGGCCAACTTCAAAATGGCCGCCATGGTCACCACCCATCTTGAAAAGTTTCCCCCCTCACATATACTAATGTGCCACAAACAGGAATCTAATATCACCAACCATTAACATTTTATTAAGGTGTATCCATATAAATGGCCCACCCTGTACTGATAAGACCTCGTTACCAGCATTTACGGAGCTGTAAAATGATAACAAATTACCACAAAATGAATCTAGTCAAGTACCACCAGCCTTAAAAAAAAATCACGGATAGATCTATTTTTTTTTCATGGACACAGGAAAAAAGTTGCCTAATTTTACGGACTGTCCAGAAATTTCTGGACAGTTGGCAGCCCTAGTTGCCACCACCTAGTAAATTACAGTACCAAAAGGTACTCCAGCAGATGCACTCAATGCTCTCCAGCAGTCACACTTCAAGATACACTTTACGAGGCAGTGGATCCATAGAGCATACAATGACTAACGTTAAATCAAACACTTTAATACCAAAAAAAGGTTCAGTGCTTGCAAATGAAAAATACAAAAAAAAAAGATAAAATAAGATTACATAAAACAAACAAAACTGTTATAAGATAAATGAGAGAAAAGTCAGAAAAACCTAACTTACATGCTATAGTCTTTCTGATTCTTTAGGGGTAGGAGGAAATATTGGGATACTCAGAGCTTGGCTGTTTTGTTTTCCATTTCGGCCTTTGGCTCCACCCTTCTGAATCAGTATTCAAATCACTTATCGGTGACTGGGCATCAGATTAATAAGTGCACAAGTCTAATGAATATTGATTTGTATGTAGTGTATTAGTTTACCTCCCCATATTGTAGCTTTTACAGGACAATACCATGTGTCAAAACTCAAAAGTCACACTCTCCCTCTCCCTGGGCTCCAATTCACAAATCTGTTAAAATCCAACTGATGTGGGATGTCTTTAAGGCTTTTGTGAGGGGCTAACTTGTTAGCAATATCATTCACCAATTTAAGAAGGGAGTATGGGAAGAAAGAGAGGGCCTTGAAGGCAGCTGCACTGAGTGGGATGAATCAATTCTCTAGGAATAAAACAGAGGAGAATAGAAGGATAATGCAGAATGCAAGCCCGGAGTATTCCGAATTCCTCCTGGAAAAGGCTCAGCAGAGGCTTTTTTCAGGGGACAAAAACAATTTAGTGAATCCGGTCGTCCAGGAAAATTGCTGGCTAAAGTGAAACCTAATCAGGACCAGAAAAAGGAAATACTCAGTATCCCTTTACCCAAGGGTATAATTACTAAAGAGCCGAATCAAATAAAGGGGCATTCCAAAAACATTTTTCAGAATGATGGTAAGGTCATTTTTCCACGCCTTTTGAGTGTAATGGTTGAGTCGTCAGAGGATGGTACCCTACCTGAGTCAATGGCAGAAGCAGTAAGTATATTAATTCCAAAAAAAGTAAAGGACCCCTTAGATATGGGATCATGTAGACCGATATCGCTTCTTAATACAGATATTAGGCTTTTATCAAGGATGCTAACCACAAGACTCTCCAGGGTTATTTCTGCGATAATACACCCAGATCAGAACGGGCTTATCCCTGATAACGGTACACACCTTAACCTTCATAGACTGTTTGCAAATCTACAGTCCTCCAGGGGAGATTCCCGCTCCATCCTGTCATTAGATGCCTCCAAGGCGTTTGACAGGGTGGAGTGGGGTTTCCTTTGGAAGGTGTTGGAAAGGATGGGATTTGGTACGAAATTTATAAGAATGGTTAGGCTTTTGTACAACTCCCCTATTTCAAGACTTAGGCCCCATGCATACAACCGTTGTTTGTTTCCGCGTCCGTTCCCAAGAATTATTCGTAAAGTTAACTCCTTTGGGGTAGTCTCTGGACTAGATATTAATTGGTCAAAAACTACTCTTATGTCAAAAAACGCACAGTGTGAACACCAACCTAAACTACCATTGTAATATTTGCTGCAAATAAAGAATTCATGATTATGCATTGCAAAATGAGTAAAATCAGTGACAATGGTTATATGTTGGGTACAGATCGGTTGTCTTAGTAAAAATACATAAACTCCCTTTTCATATTTAATCCTTTAGGGAATCTTGTATCTAAACAGAAAATCAAGAAAGCCTCCCTTAATAAAATAGCTTTTTTCAAGTTTTTACCTCTTGGTTGTGGAGTGACCTTTTCTATTGCAAATGTTTCAAAATGTTTCAAGCTGTGGTTGTGTGTTGTAATAAAATGCCTTGCAGCATTTGAAATACCTGTACTGGAGGAATTTTTAACATAATTAATGTGTTCTAATATTCAGGTTTTAAAGCGGCATGACGTATGTACTGCCAATATACATTAAATTGTACTCTGTACATTCTATGGTGTATGCTACTCCTGAGGAGTTGCAATTAATGTAGCTTTTGATATTATACACATTTTTTTGTTCTGAATCGTTAAAACTTTTAGTAGGAATTACATAATTACAGGTTTTACAATGCTGACTTCCACATCTATAACACCCCTGATATGTCAGCCATGTTTTGGGGGGGGCTTGGTGCAGCAGAGAACATAGATGGTGAAAGCATATTACCCAAAGTTTGTGCTCTTCTAGGGACTATATTACATCTATTTTTTTTATATAAAAAAGCAATGGCACTCTCCAACCGGCACTGTGTCCTGCCTCCATGCTGGATGTTGAATGAGGCATTAGTGTACATTTTGGCCGAAGCATAATAAGCCACTCACTACGTCAAGGTCAATATAGTGGGCTCAGCATGCATGTTGGTACTTGCATCCCGGGATCTGATTGAAGCTGTTATGGCACCACACGGAGTTACAAGCAGAGTGTACCTGGCATGCATGCTGCACCTGCGCTCCCTGGATTTTGTGTGGCTGTCATGGCCTATAACAGGTAGGAACTAGTGTTAGGGACCACTCATGGAGGCGACCTTGACGTGGTGAGTGGCTTATTACGCTTTGGCCAAAATGTACACTAATGCCTCATTCAACATCCAACATGGAGACAGGGCGGAGTGCTGGTTGCAGAGTGCCATTGCATTTTTGTTTTTGCGTTTGTATGTGTATTTCGCCATAGCAATGTGCACCTGCATATAGGGTTGTGCTGACTGAACCTCCCACCTATTTTTTTATATAGTGCAAAGGGTGGGGTATTCATACAATATTGGAAGACATTCCAGTATTGTATTTTTTATTTTCTCAAATTGGTGACTGTACAGTTGTGTTCAAAATTATTCAACCCCCAATGCTGTAAAGGGTTTTAGGGAATTTAGTGTACATTTGTAATTGTGTTCAGAATGAAATCTTACAAGGACTTTTTAAAGAACCAAATGCAACTAAAATGACATCAATTGTTTTTGTAATACAGTATTAAATGTTTTTTTGTGATTTCTTCATTGACACAATTATTCAACCTCTTAAAGACGACCACTCTTAAGAACAGAGGTTCATTCAAGTGTTTTCGATCAGGTATTAAAAACACCTGTGGATGTCAAGGAGCAGCAATCAAGCAGAATAAGCACCAATTAGGCAGATGTAAAATGACTGTGATACTCAGCTCCTTCTAGACATTTACTGGTGTGTTTACAAACATGGTGAAGTCAAGAGAATGGTCCAGGAAGACAAGAGAAGAGGTGATTTCTCTTCACGGTAAGGGCAATGGCTATAAGAAGATTGCAAAGATGTTAAACATACCAAGAGACACCATAGGAAGCATCATTCGCAAATTCAAGGCAAAGAGCACTGGTGAAACGCTACCTGGTCGAGGCAGAAAGAAGATGCTGACTTCGACTGCTGTGCGCTACCTGAAGCGCAAAGTGGAGAAAAGTCCCCGTGTGACTGCTGAGGAACTGAAAAAAGATTTGTCAGATGCGGGTACTGAAGTTTCAGCTCAGACAATAAGGCGCACACTGCGTAATGAAGGCCTTCATGCCAGAACTCCCAGGCGCACCCCCTTGCTGTCTCAAAAGAATAAGAAGAGTCGACTGCAGTATGCCAAAAGTCATGTTGACAAACCACAAAAGTTTTGGAATAGTGTTCTGTGGACGGATGAAACAAAATTAGAACTGTTTGGGCCCATGGATCAACGCTATGTTTGGAGGAGGAAGAACAAGGCCTATGAAGAAAAGAACACCTTGCCTACTGTGAAGCATGGCGGGGGGTCAATCATGCTTTGGGGCTGTTTTGCTTCTACAGGTACAAGGAAGCTTCAGCGTGTGCAAGGTACCATGAATTCTCTTCAGTACCAGGAGATATTGGATGAAAATGTGATGCAGTCCATCACAAACCTGAGGCTTGGGAGACGTTGGACCTTTCAACAGGACAATGATCCCAAGCATACCTTCAAGTCCACTAGAGCATGGTTGCAGATTAAAGGCTGGAACATTTTGAAGTGGCCATCGCAGTCACCAGACTTAAATCTGATTGAGAACCTCTGGTGGGACTTAAAGAAAGCAGTTGCAGCGCGCAAGCCTAAGAATGTGACTGAACTGGAGGCTTTTGCCCATGAAGAATGGGTGAAGATACCCGTAGATCGCTGCAAGACACTTGTGTCAAGCTATGCTTCACGTTTAAAAGCCATTATAACTGGAAAAGGATGTTGTACTAAGTACTAAGATTGAATGTCACTTGGGGGTTGAATAAAACTGATAATGATGTGAGCACAGAAAAGACATTTGTGGTTATTTCATTATAAATGTTATGTTGTATTTGTCTGACTTACAAGTGCCTCTTTGATTTAATTGTAAACAAGATGACTGAAATGATCAAAATCAATGTCCAACTGGCCAAAACACTCAATTTCAGTGGGGGTTGAATAATTTTGAACACAACTGTATGTCAATACTAGGACTGGTTTCTTTTCTTTATGTGCATATCTTTTTCTGTTATTATAATTTTTTGGGGAATTGGTTTTAAATTTATAGGTCCTTCCTGTCCTTATTTTTGGCTTTTTTGACCGTACGTTCTAGCACCCATTCCGGATACCCTCTTTTCCGCAATCTAGTCATAATAACCATGCTCTCCTCAACAAACGCCTGGTATGAGCTGCAATTGCGCCGAGCCCTTATTAGTTCACCTACTGGTATTCCTTTAATAGTATGCACTATATGTCCACTATTAGCTCTTAATATGGTGTTCCCAGTGACTTCTTTTCTATATGTTTGAGTTTGTATGATTTTCCTAGTTAATTTTAGATCCAAAACATTAATCGTAACAGGATCATAATTGTGAGTGAATCTCAAATTGTATGAGTTGTCATTTAAATACTGTATGAAGTCTGGTATGGCAGGTACAACCCCCCTCCCCCCCCTCCACACCAGACTATCGCATCCCTATATGGATTGGTTATCAGAATATATATATATATATCCTCCCAATAGGACATCACTAAATTTGCTAGTGATGGGGAGAATTTTGCCCTCATTGAAACTCCTTTTTTCTGCAAATAGAAGAGACCATTGAAGGAGAAATAGTTATGAGTAAGCAAATATTGAGTTATTTCTATTATATAATCTATGAATTCCTCCAAATATCTGCTATACTTATACATATGGTATTCTAATGCCAGCATTGCTATCCTCTGTGGTATCAAGGTATATAAAGCTGTAACGTCACATGTCAACCATACATAGTTACTATGCTATTTTTTATTGAAAAAACTTTTCAAAATGAGGTCTCACGAATCACGAATATACCCTGGTATCCTTTTCACAAGGGGCTGCAAAATTGTATCCAGCCATTGCCTTTGTGCACCTTAAGTAGTGCATGAATGATCGCGTTAGTGTTGATTCTACAGTATATCCAAAAACTCAGATTGTCTCTGTGTGAATATTCCCCTATTTGTACATTTGGCTACCAGGTCATTGTACACTTTACGAAACCTGATTAGGGGTTTCTGTTTCTGTTGTTGATAGTCTAATTTATTCATCACCATCACACTTCCCCCACCTTGTCCGCCATCTTAATTATTATATCCCCATGTTGGTTAGTTCGGATAAGTCTGTACTTGCTTTGCAACTACAAATACACTTCGAATCGTGCTGGAGTATACATCCTTCAATTTGTTACAACTAGTGCATGGACTGACTCGACCAACTCCGTGCATGGGACTACAAAAATTGGAAGGTGAGCTGGAAAACAACCTTTTGCTTTATTTATCTTAACCTGACTCCACTGATAAGTAAATTGAGATAAAAAATTACGATATAGTTATTCTTACCCCTAATTAGAGCTGATAGAATATCTTTGGTTAAGATGGTGATCTTACCCCAACTTCTTTATATCCTCAAAAACTCCCAAATTTGGATCGATGATAAGTTTTTCAAACTCATTGAGAGGATGATTAACAAATTATTTGGGGGAAGAAAGCGAGTGAGGTTAAAGCTGAGCTATTGTTATAAGCCCTACTTCAAGGGCTATTTTATAGCTGGACAGCTAATGTTATTCTCTCAATGGAAGAAAAGTGCTTCGTGTAAGATGATGGTGAAATGATCTCTATATAATAATATATTTACTTTGCTGGAATCTGGGCAATTAATTAATGTTGAACAAGAGTATAGAGGGACTGGAAAGTTATTTTCTAGATCTTGTGTCACGACCGTAGGCAAGGCCACGCACTCACACAGTGAGCCCTAACTTGACTCCAGCCCGCTGACCCTGCATACTTGCAGAACAAGTTCTAGGCGACAAGTCCACAACTAGTCGACGGTCCCTATACTGGTAAGTGCAGAGATTCAAACCAGGCGCCCGTGGTAGAAATCGCAGGTACCTGTTCGCACACAGGACAGACAAACAAACACCAAGAGGAAGTCGTGTCAGAAACAGTCAAATCAGGAGATCAATACCAAACACAATCACAAAGCGGAAGAAGGTAGCAATAACAAGCCAAGGGTCAGTATCTGAAAGGAAGCAAGTACCGAAGCGCTGAGCAGAGGGAGAGGTCAAGGAATAGCCGAAATCAAGTCCAAAAAGCAACAGTCCAATTCACACAAAGGCAACAGAGCACAGCAAGGAAAACCTATAACTGACAAAGGATGCTTGCCAGTAGCTGCCGTAAATAGGGAGCTAATCACCTGAGCGCTGACAACACCAGGGGCATGCCTCAGGTGTGACATAATCAGGGGGTGTGGTTGCCGAGAGGGGCATGACCTATGTAGCGTCAGGAGGGGCATGTCCTAAGCGCCATGTCACCATGTCACCAAGGGGCATGGCCTGACAGTGCGTCTGCAGTGTCCGAACCCCATACTGCAGCGCTGGAGCTCGGACAGGCAGGTTGGTGACATTACCCCCCCTTTTATGAGGGGCCACCGGAATCTCAATACGGGGCAAAGGCTTAGACGGAAATTTAGAATGAAATTTCTTAATGAGACGAGGAGCATGGACATCCCCAGCGGATACCCATATCCTTTCCTCAGGACCATACCCTTTCCAATGTACCAGATATTGAAGAGAACGTTGAACCATCCAGGAATCAAGGATTCTCTCCACCTCATACTCAAGTTCATGGAGAATAATAATAGGGTCAAGTAGGCCTAGGAGGAGGAATTGCCTGTGGAACAAATTTTTTTAGCAAAGAAATGTGAAAGACATCATGAATTCTGAAAGATTCAGGTAACTGCAGACGAAATTACAGCTGTATTGATGACAGAAATGATCTTGTAAGGTCCAATAAATTTAAGCGCCAGTTTACCTGAAGGCACCTTGAGATGTAGATTTTTGGTAGACAACCATATTAGTTCATCGTACACAAAATTTGGCCCCTTGGACCGTCTTTTAGCGAGCCTGGGCCCAAACTGTGCACAGATCTTCTACGATAACATCCACAGCAGGAGCTACAGAACTAGAGCCACCCACTGACAAAAACCAGGGATTAAAACCATAGTTACACTAGAACGGAGACATGCCGCTAGAGGAACTCACATGATTGTTAATAGACAACTCTGCAAAAGATAAGAACTTTCTCCAATCATTTTGGTGATCCGACACAAAGCATCTCAAGAATTGCTCCAGTACCTGGTTAACCCTCTTCATTTACCCATTGTTCTCAGGATGGAAGGTGGATGAGAAGGAAAGCTTAATTCCCAGTTTCATGCTGAAACGTTTCCAGAAATTTGAAACAAATTAGACACCCCTATCCGAGACGATGGAGTCCGGAATGCCATGCAACTTAAGGATGTTATCAATAAACAAGATAGACAACTCTTTAGCATTGGGGAGTTTTTTTAATGGAATAAGATGACACATCTTCGAAAACCTGTCTATTACAATCCAGATGACTGACCTACCCTAGGAGGGTGGGAGGTCAGTGATAAAGTCCATAGAGATGTGGGTCCAGGGCCTCGGAGGAATGGGCAAGGGGCAAAGAAAACCCGCAGGACGTCTCCTGGGTACCTTGGCCCTAGCACAGATGTCACAGGCAGCAATGGAGGCAACCACATCACTTGACCAGGTAGGCCATCAGTATACCAGAGATATCAGATGCTTAGTCCCCGCAATACCTGGATGACCTGCCAACAGAGAACAATGAAATTCCTCCAGTACTTTAATTTGGAGGTACAAACATTTTGCCAGCAGGAAGACCATTGGGAGCTGAATCCTGACAGCCACCTATCTTAGTGGCCAAATCAGAATTAATAACGGCAAGCACGACACCAGGAGGCAGAATATTTCCAGGCTCTGTAACAGCACTCTGCTCCTCATCAAAACTCACTGATAAGGCATCCACCTTTACATTAGCAGCCCCAAGACGATAGGTCACAACAAAGTTAAAACGCGTAAAGCAATAGAGCCCACCTTGCCTGCCAGGGATTCAAGCACTTGGCAGTATCCAGATAGGTAAGGTTTTTATGATCAGTCAGCACAACGATCTTGTGCTGAGCTCCTTCTAGGAAATGCCGCCACTCCTCAAAAGCCCATTTGATAGCCAACAACTCACAGTTACCGATATCATAGTTTCTCTCTGCAGGAGAGAATTTCTGGGAAAAGAAAGCACATGGTTTCAGGTTAGTCAGAGAGGACGGCCCCTAAGGTAGAACAGCCCCAACACCCATCTCAGAGGCGTCCACCTCAACCATCAGGCTGTGCAACATCAGGCTGTACCAGCACAGGTGCCTGAGTAAAACTCCTCTTAAGAGTTTCAAAGGCAGACACAGCCTCAGGACCCCAGTGGATAACATCAGCCCCTTTCCTGGTCAAATCTGTCAACGGTTTGGCAATGACCAAGAGATTCTTAATGAATTTTCGATAATAATTGGCAAAGCCCAGAAACCGTTGAAGGGCTTTAAGCGAAGTTGGCCTGGCCCACTCCACAATGAACACACACCATACCCGGATCTATGCAAAATTTTTGTGGGGAAATAATGTAGCCCAGGAAAGAGACTTCTCTTACTCCAAACTCTCATTTACTCAACTTAGCGAACAAATTATAGTCCCTCAGCTTCTGAAGAACCTTCCTGACATAAAGTACGTGAGAAGACCAATCGGGGAGAACACCAGTATATCGTCTAAATACACCACAAAAAACTGGCTGAGAAACTCCCGAAAGATGTCGTTGACAAGGTTTTGGAAAACGGCTGGGGCATTACACGGTCCGAATGGCATTACTAGGTAACCAAATTGCCCCTCAGGAGTGTTCAGCACCTTTCCTGATTCTAATCAAATTGTAGGCCCCCCTCAGGTCAATTTTGGAGAATTATTAAGCTCCTACAATCTGATTAAACAGATCCAGAATCAGAGGAAGAGGATACTGATTCCGGACGGAAATATTGTTGAACTCTCTGTAGTCAATACGAAGACTACCGTCCTTTTTCCCAACAAAAAATAATTCAGCCCCTATGGAAGACACAGATGGAAGGCTATCTTGAATGTACTCTCTTATGGCCAATCTCTCAGGCCCAGAGAGATTAAACAGGGATTTACTCCAGGGAGTAAATTGATGGCACAGTCGTATTCTCTATGTGGCGGCAAGGCCTCAGAAGGCTATTTAGAGAAAACATCCTGATAGTCTTTAATAAACCCCGGAATGGAACCCTGCTCCATACCCAGACCAGCAAGCTGAATAGACAGACAGTCAGTGACTAGAGCACTGGGAGCCCCATTTAATCAATTCTCCAATACTCCAGTCAAAAGTTGCGGAATGGTTCTTCAATCAGGGTAACCCCAAAACAACATCAGCAGATAAATTAGGCAAAACAAAAAATGAACTTTTCTCAGAATGAATTGCACCCACCGTCATCACTAACTCAATAGTCTGTAACTCAATGTACCCTCCAGTCAATGGTGTGGAGTCAATTCCAGATACTGGAATGGGATTAGGTAATTTACGTACTATGGGACCCATAGCAAAAATTAAATAGGCAGCATTATTCTACCACACTTGTCGGGAAATACCTGTGCATCTGAGTGATCTTCAACAGCGAGTGAGATAAGTTTTGCAAACCAAAAGTTAACCTCCCGAACTTCACTCAGACGCTGAAGTTTTCCGTCTTCGGTTTTTTAGGACAGGATCGTATCTGATGTGCGGGGCTACTGCAGTAGAAGAACAGACTGTTCTTCAGGCGATGCTCCATCTGCTGCTGAGATGTCGCAGCACCAACTTGCATAGGAACCTCGGATTCTTCAGGTGCCTATTTTACTGACAGAGGAAGAAAAAGAGGTATAGACAGAGACAGACCTCTCACGCTTGCATTCTCTTACACGCCTATCCAGGCGAATAGCCAAAGTCATCGCTTCTTCCAGGGAACCAGGAGTGGAATAATTAACTAACAAATCTTTTAGTTTGTCAGACAGACCCAGTCTAAACTGGGACCTCAGGCTGTATCGTTCCACCCGGAGGCAGTACACCATTTGCGGATCTATGCACAGTACTCCTCCACAGGTCGCTTGCCTTGAGTAAGGGACAGAAGCTGACTCTTAGCATAAGTCGCCCTATCCGGCTCATCACATAACAAGCCCAGAGATAAAAAGAAAGTATCAACAGAACATAATTCAGTGGAGTTAGGTGCCAGGGAAAATGCCCACTCCTGTGGATCTCCCTGTAGCAGGGACATAATAATGCCCACCCTCTGAACCTCCGACCCAGAAGACTGAGGCCTAAGGCAAAAGTACAGCTTACAACTCTCCTGGAATGTAACAAAGTCCTTACGATTCCCAGGGAACCTATCCGGAAGTGGAATCTTAGGTTTAATTGGCAAAGTAAACAAAAGGGTAGGGGACCGAGACTCCTGCTGACAAACCCTTTGCGCTAAGTCTTGGACTAACTGGACCACACCCTCCATCTTGTTGGCTAAGGCTAGCATGGGATCCATAGAACCCCTTGAGAAAACCTTGTAAGGCCAGTTATACTGTCACGACCGTAGGCAGGGACACGCACTCACACAGTGAGACCTAACTTGACCCCAGCCCGCTGACTCTGCCTACTTGCCTAACAAGTCCTAGGCAACAAGTCCACAACTAGTCGACGGTCCCTATACTGGTAAGTGCAGAGATTCAAACTAGGCGCCCGTGGTAAAAACCGCAGGTACCTGTTCGCACACAGGACAGATAAACAAACATCAAGAGGAAGTCGTGTCAGAAACAGTCAAACCAGGAAATCAATCAAAACAATCACAAAGCAGAAGAAGGTAGCAAAGTCAGCCGAGCACAGCAAGGAAAACCTATAACTGGCAAAGGATGATTGCCTGTAGCTGCTTTAAATAGGGAGCTTATCACCTGAGCGCTGACATCACTGGGGGCGTGACTCAGGTGTGACATAATCAGAAAGTGTGGCCGCCGAGAGGGGCATGGCATATTCTGCATAGAGGGGGCGTGGCCTAAATGCTGAGTCACCAAGGGGCATGGCCTGACAGCGTTTCTGGCACCGCTGCAGTGGCCGAACCCCATACTGCAGCACTGGAACTCGGACAGGCAGGTTGGTGACATCTTGGACCACCATTAGAAAATTGTTGGGGACTAACGGTTCTCTTTTCTTTTTTGGTGCAATGCGTGAGCATCTAAAGCCTTTAATTACCGTGATCAGCATTATTGCCAGTCACTGTAATTTAGCAGCAGGTCTCGCATGGTTGGAGATAGACACTTCCTCACTTTTGAATGAGTTGACAGGGAATTTAGATTTTACCTGGAAGATTTCACAACTATATAAATTTTTAGTACAGGCACTATTTAATGAGGTGGTTTCTCTGGGCCAAAGAGCTTGGGGAACCGATTGCCCAATGGTCTTAGTAGAGGATTGGGGAAATATATTGGATGATTTAAGATTAGTATCATATAATTTGAATCATATATTAGTACAGTTTAATATTTTACACAGAGTGTATATCATGCCGATATGGCTTAATATATGTGGTTTATGAGAGTCTGCGAACTGTTCATGGTGTGATTCACAGATGACAGACTTTTTGCACATGTTTTGGTTGTGTCCAGATTTGAAAACCTATTGGGGTATAAGTCATAAGTTCGTCACTCAAAAATTAAGCATAGCATTCCCGTTTACAGCTGAGTGCTGGATATTGGGTGATTTATCCAAGGTAAACTGTCACAAGTATAAAATGATCCTTTTGATTAGAATTTAGTTTTTAGCTAGACTCTTGAGTACTCGAGCTGATGTCAAAGATACTCCACATGGTCACAGAGTGGCTATAGAAGATTAAGAGATGAGACGGTCTATGTGCTCTTGTGACATCACGCCATGGTCCATGTCTATCGTATTACTATTACTGTTATTACTATTTTTATTATAGAGACACTCGCCAGTGATGTCAGGCTAGGTTAGTCTGAATGGGTTGGGCAGGCATAAAAAGAGAGATGACACTGGAGGATGTCATTGTTTGATTATACATTGTGACAATTGTAGCATTGTCTAACTAAAAGTCATCAAGCATTTCTAAACTATGGCATAGAAATGTACGACAGTAGTAAAGGACTCCAAACGCAGTACAATGGACAGAAACGTATTCCTCCAAGTTTTACGGCTTTGTTCACAGCGTTTAGTTTGTGGCAAACTGACAATTGCTGATTGCATTCTGTAATTAGAATGCGATTATTTTCCCTTATAACTATGTTATAAAGGAAAATAATTACACATACAGAATACTCATCCCGAAACCAGACTTCAGTGATGAAGTCTGACTTCGGGTCTGGGTACCAAGCATGCGGATTTTTTCACGCGCGTGCTCAACGCACTACAAACGTTAGCACACGCGCGGAAAAATCGCGGCGATTCCCGCAACGCACCCGCATCTTATCCGGGCGTCAAACATGACGCCCGTGTGCAAGAGGCCTAAGGGCTTATTTTTTTAAGGAAAAATTGTGCCATGTTTACACATTGCTCCACACATCGTACAGTGCTAGTAGTGAAAGGGTTAAACTCTGCGTTTAATTATTGTTAATAAATAAAACAACATTATTTACGTAAAAATGCTTTTTCTACAATGAAATGCGCTTAATAACAAGGACTGATATAATGCACTGAAAAACAAATGTGAAATTGCTCAGCATTTACAGCAGAATGCTATTGGGGTTATATGTTTGTAATAATGAATTATAGAAACTTGAGGTTTTGAGAAAAAAAGCTATCTCTCTGTTGACATAAAAAATTATTTTTATTTTGCAGGGGGTTGGTTTTGTAATACAGAACTGCTAGGCTGAGTTTTAGTTGCTGCAGCAGCAAGCAAATTAAAGGGAAACTGTCACTATGAAAATGCAATGTAAGCTGCAGGCAGCATGTTATAGAGCAGGAAGAGCTGAGCAGATTGACATTTGGTTTTACGGGAAAAGATTTGGTATAACTTGTAATTTATTAATTTAAGTTCCTGCACATTCTGGACTTTAAAGGCAATGAGGGGGTGATTGACAGCTATTTCTGTATTCACTCAAGAATTCACTCAAGAACTGGTGGTACGTGTTTCACTATGTCTGATGTTTTTAAATAGTTTAATTATTCACCTGTACAGATGACATATAGTAAAAACAATAATCGTAAAAAGCTGTAAAAAAAATCAATGGTGCAATGTCACAATTAAAAAACGTATTGAAAGACCCTATATATGGGGCCTCATACTACATAAAACCAATCCCAGTGTTTTCGTAAACTGGGCTGGCAATATACTCTTCTCGCGTGAGATAATGATGCTACTGCTCCCAGTTCCAGACCATAGTGGGAATACCATATCCCTGTCCCACTTCTAGTCTCATTATGAATAAAGTCTCTTGTTCTGCTACAATACGTATGCCTGTACCTACCCGGTAAGGTACAGGGTATTGATGTGGCCATGTATTTTATAGCAGACAATAACGTTCACTTACTTTACCACCACGCTCATTCAGCGCATAGTCTTCTTTCAATATGCCTTGGACCAAGCGTGGCATCCCACATGGTCCTACCATCTTCACGTGGCATCCCACGTGACTGAGGCAGGGCGCCCGCCTAGGTACTACGATCCCGACGCTGTGCTCTCGCGATCGTTGTCTTTATATGCTCTCACAGTTTCAATTGTAGAAGACGGCTATTGATGTGGGGTCTGATTATGTTGTCTGATGCGGCTACGTTGTCACCACGACTATTCCCCAGTTTTCGTCTCACTGTTCACACCAAACAAACGCGTTTCGGGGTGCACACTTGTCCCTTCCTCAGTGGTCACCAAGGGGCACTTTAACTGTATATATTAAGGCAGCTACTGGCAATCATCCTTTGCCAGGTATAGGTTTTCCTTGCTGTGCTCTGCTGCATTTGTGTGAATTGGCCACTGACCACTGAGGAAGGGGCAAGTGTGCTCCCCGAAATGCATTTGGTGTGAACAGTGAGACTAAACTGGGGAATAGTCACAGTGACAACGTAGCCGCATAAGACAACATAATCAGACCCCACATCAATAGCCATGTTTTACAATTGAAACTGTGAGAGCATACAAAGACAACGATCGCGAGAGGACAGTGTCTGGATTGTAGTACCTATGAGGATGCCCTGCCTCCGTCACGTAGAACACCACGGGAAGATGGTAGGACCACTTGGGACGCCACGCTATGTCCGAGGCATATTGAAAGAAGACTACACACTGGATGATCGAATAAGGAAGAATGAGCATAGTGGTAAAGTACATTACCTCCGTAATATAAGTTAATGTTATTGTCTGCTATAAAATACACGGCCACATCATTACCCTGTACCTTACCGGGTAGGTACAGGCATACATATTGTAGCGGAATAAGCGACTTTATTCATAATGAGAATAGAAGTGGGACAGAGTATTTAGTACTCCCACTACGGTCTGAAACTGGGAACAGTAGCATCATTATCTCAGGCGAGGAGAGTATTGCCGGCACTGTTTACAAAAAAACTGGGATTGGTTTTATGTAGTATGAGGCCCCATATATAGGGTCTTTCAATACGGTTTTCCATTGTGACATTGCACCATTGTTTTTTACAGTTTTTTACGATTATTGTTTTTACTATATGTCATCCGTACAGGTGTATAATTAAACTATTTAACAACATCAGACATAGTAAAACACGTACCACCAGTTCTTTAGTGCCCCCTTCGCCATAATATTGTAATATTTTTGTTGTAGGTTTTGGGTAAACCATAGGGTGCACACCAGTCCATAAGTCAAATAGCAGGCGGAGCCACAGACATCTGTTTATTTCTGTATTCTTTGTATTCACATTCATAGAAGGAAGGCTGTCAATCACGGATAGGCAGGCCCGGGACAAGGTATTTTGGTGGCCTATGCAGAGTAGGAAAGGTATAACAAATGTAAATCCAAAGACTCACATATGACTTCTCCACTTATTTCAAATGCTCACTTTCATTATCTTCTTCATTTGGTCAAGACCATCATGGTAATTTCTCCTGAAGACTGCAGATTTTCCTGCGCAGACATCTTTAGTCAGGGATGTGAAGCCCCTCTGCCGTAGAAGAAGACATTTAATATTAATAAATGGCACACTGTAAATAGGGACTGTTATAAACTTTGCATGAGGGACCAGGAGATTATGTTACACCTTTGAGTTTGGCTCATTGCTTCTGCAATCCATTTCCACCTACTATAGCAAAGAAACCCCTATCCAGCTGTCTCCTTCAGTACTGCCGTCCTGTAGTTTCCACCAATATTGTGCCCGCAGCTGCCAAATGTGCCGACATTAGTTTTCGTTTAAACTGGTGAGAATGTGATAAAATAATAAAAGAAGTAATACCTTACTGATTTCCTACCACTTGCTTCGCAACCACTGGCCGCAGCGGTCACATGTCCGAGTCAAGAGAGACTTGGAAGCATAATAACCAGCGAGGACATGGGAGAACAGCGGGGGATCAGAAAGGTATCACTACTTTTATTATTCTATGACATTCCAATTAGCTTTTCAAGTTAGAGGGGTTGTCCAGGCTTTTAATATTGATGATCTATCCTCAGGATAGGTCATCAATATCGTATTGGGCGGGGGGGGGGGGGTTTCCTACACCCGCTATAAAACCCAGATAAACTCACACATTCATACAGAGTACTCTCAGTCTGAGGTCCGGTAACAGGCAGCAGTGCGGGCAGCGCTCAGTCACTGACATAACGCGGCGCAGGAGCGTGACGTCAGTGAGTGAGCGCCGCCCGCACTGCTGCCTGTTACCGGACCAGAGACTTGAGAGTAAGATACCCTACTAACGAGATAAGCCAGTGCTCATTTAAAGTTAAAGTGACAGATTTCAGTTAATAAATGTATAATCCTCTGAGCGGCAGGGCCCTGTATATTCTAACCCCCAGGCAAGCGTCCCCGTCACCATGGGAACGCCTGGGGGTTAGAATATACCATCGGATTTGAGTTTTCACAATCTCACTGAGATCGTGAAAACTCAGATCCGATGGTATATTCTAACCCCCAGGCAAGCGACCCCGTCAACATGGGAACGCCTGGCTGGGGGTTAGAATATAACTTCTAGTGTTAGAAAGTCACTGGTAACTATAACTATCACTAAGCCAATGGGGCGGCATTTTGCCGCCCCATTGGCAGGTGCCGCCCTAGGCAAACGCCTTGTTTGCCTCGTGATAGATACACCCCTGCTTTAACCCCCACCATTATGTCACTGCCAAACAAAACATTGGCTCCTATCTGACAGATATAATATGGAAACTGTCTATCTCACTGTCCTTCATCAGATTGAGCACCGTGCTCAGACACAGGCGGCAGTTATTTAAGCAGGTAAGGCTACTTTCACACTAGCGTTGTTAGAATCCTGCAGGCAGTTCCGTTATGCAAACAGATATCCTTTTTTTCCGGATCCGTTAGACGGATCCTGTGAAATACCGGATACGTCTCATCCAGTATCATCTGGAAAAACCATCAGGTATTTTATTTTTTTCAAAGATCAAAAGCGAAACCAGCTCCTCCTATTTCCGGCGCAAGCGCAGACCAGAAAACCGGACCCGGCGACGCGGCAATTTCCGGAACACTTGGTACCGGTACTTGGTGCATTAATACATCTCTATGGAAATTAATGCCGGATCCGGCAAGTGCGGTATTGTTCCAGGATCTTGGCCGGAAAAAATACCGCAGCAGGCTGCAGTATTTTGTCCGGTCAAATACCGTACAAGGGACTGAACAGAAGACATCCTGATGCATACTGAACAGATTGCTTTCCATTCAGAATGCATTAGGACAAAAGTGATGCGTTTTTTTCCGGTATTGAGGCCCTTTACCGTATTTCAATACCGGAAAGAATAACGCTAGTGTGAAAGTACCCTAAATCTGTCTGCAGATGCATAGCAGTGAGGCAGACCACTGTTGTATTGTCACAGAATGTTAATTAACCCTGTGAACAATGGATTTCCTTATCATGCTTGCTATGTCTGAGCATGATGCTCAGACTGACGATACAGGACAGTGAGATAGACCATATTATATGTGCCACAGAGCGGTTAACCCTATGGATTACTGTCTTTCATTTCATTACTGCAGACCTCAGACCAGACAAAAACAGAAGAGAATTACTTACCTCTAATTTTCAGCTCTGCCACTCATGGTCCACCATGCTCTTCCTTTACGCACCCACGCTGCACTGTGATCTGATGTTGTACAGAGCGAGTTTCTGTGCACTACGTCCTTACGCTGTACAATGGAAGGGAACTGTGCAGCACGGGGACTCGGAGAAGAAGAAGAGCAGGGAATGGTGAGTACTTCTAGCGCTAGGAGCACCATACTCACCATTCTCTGGGCCTCCTGTACTAAAGAGCACTTCCCCATTGGCAGTGCTCATTAGTAAAACTAGTCATCCCGAACCTGCTGATAGGACTGCCTCCTTGACTTCAAAGCCCAGAAGGAACAGGCATTTAAATGAATAAAAAACACTACTGAATCTTTTTCAACAAAACTATATACCAGTATGCTCAGCTCCTCCTGCTCTATTGCCTGCTGCCTGCAGCTCAAACACCATATTCAATGTGACACGTTCCCTTTAAACATAGTGTGACCAGCTTTCCATGGTCAAATTCCCTAAAATCTACACAATTATATCTTTCTATTCTTTCCCTTTACTTGCTCTATTGTGTCGCTATCATACTATATTAGCTGCTTGTGACTCTGTATACTCTGCAATCATTTTTTGGCAGACACTGCAACAAACACTGCTTCCAGGTCAGAAGCTGAACACACTATAGCACTTCTGCTGGTTCAGCATAGGCATCTCTCTGCCTACTCTCCCCCTGATTGACTGATCCAGGCTGTCTGTTAGCCTCTGAGCCAATCAAGGCAAGCCCTCCCCCCACTTCCTCCCAGTGTCTTATGGTCCGTTGTCTTCTTTTTATGCGACTTGTCCAAAGCGAATAGCAAAAATTTTGGATTCGTTTGGCGGACGCATTTTTGTGAAGTTCATAATGAATCAGATTTATTTAGAATCCATTCTGTCATCCTTAGATCATATAATTTCATTCATTGAGAACAGGTACATTTATAGTAACATAGTACATAAGGCCGAAAAAAGGCATCTGTCCATCCAGTTCGGCCTGCTATCCTGCTACTTGATCCAGAGGAAGGCAAAAAATAACCTGTGAGGTAAAGCCAATTTCCCCACTTAAGGGAATAAAAAATTCCTTTCCAACTCCAATCAGGCAATCAGAATAACTGCCTGGATCAACGACCCATCTCTAGTAGTTATAACCTGTAATATTATTACACTCTAGAAATACATCCAGGCCCCTCTTGATTTCCTTTATTGTACTCACCATCACCACCTCCTCAGGCAGAGAGTTCCATAGTGTCACTGCTCTTACCGTAAAGAATCCTCTTCTATGTTTGTGTGCAAACCTTCTTTCCTCCAGACGCAGAGGATGTCCCCTCGTCACAGTCCTGGGGATAAATAGATGATGGGAGAGATCTCTGTACTGACCCCTGATATTTTTACTGTATAAATAGTAATTAGATCTCGCATCAGTCGTCTTTTTTCTAAAGTGAATAACCCTAATTTTGATAATCTTTCAGGGTACTGTAGTCCCCCCATTCCAGTTATTACTTCAGTTGCCCTCCTCTGAACCCTCTCCAGCTCTGCTATGTATGCCTTGTTCACAGGAGCCCAGAACTGTACACAGTACTCCATGTGTGGTCTGACTAGCGATTTGTAAAGTGGTAGGACTATGTTCTCATCACGGGCATCTATGCCCCTTTTGATGCAACCCATTATCTTATTGGCCTTAGTGACAGCTGCCTGACACTGGTTTTTGCTGCTTAGTTTGCTGTTTATTAAAATTCCTAGATCCTTTTACATGTCAGTGTTACCGAGTGTTTTACAATTTAGTATGTACGGGTGACTTGCATTATTCCTTCCCATGTGCATAACTTTACATTTGTCAATGTTAAACCTCATCTGCCACTTATCTGCCCAAGCCTTCAATCTATCTGTGGCGAAACCAACCGCGCCACTGAGTTTTGGAGGGGACAGATTGCTAGCCTCTTGCCCCAGGATTATGGCCCCTCTCATCAGCCCACGCTAAACTTAAACCCCATGGCGATTTGACTGTGTTTGTGGCATCTGAGCGCTGTTTGGATATATTGAGCGCTCAGACCTAAGCCATCTGGGGATATGTTAAATGTCTGTGTGTACTGTAAAGGGTGGGACATTGTATATTGAATAATGATGTCTGTCCTATTGTCCCCACGTGTGTATTGGCGATTTCCCTTTGTCCTGAGAGATAATTGAATGAGTCCTCGATTGTCTCCAGGACAGAAGACATTGTGTATTCTCCTGCCTGTGATGATTACATTAACCTGTGTAGGGTAATTGTATCACAGGTAGAGGGGAGGGATATGCTGGGGGTGTCTGTATTGTCCCATTGTGTGTGATTGGCTGCTGTATCTCCTGTGTCGCAGTCTTCCTTCTGGTCCCCTAGGGAGGTCCACCAGGTGGGAGACCTGCATAAATACCGGGCAGGTAGCCCTCAATAAAGTTAGAATTCCTGTTTAACCATTAATACGGAGCCTCGTCTCGTACTCTGGGGGAATTGCTACGCCAGAACGTTCTCTTGCCTGTTCCAGGAAAGGAGGACTTCGTATGGTTCCAGTTCGGTGGATTCCAGCGGTTGTGGGTTGCTGTGCTCTTCGCCAGGGAATCGCCCGAACGGTATTAACCCTCACTATACCGGGTTATACCGCAACACTATCCAGATCCCTCTGTAGCAGTATACTGTCCTCTTTAGTGTTAATTACTTTACACAGTTTAGTGTCATCTGCAAAAATTGATATTTTACTATGCAATCCTTCTACAAGATCATTAATAAATATATTGAAGAGAACAGGGCCCAATACTGACCCCTGAGGTACCCCACTAGTGACAGTGACCCAATCTGAGAGTGTACCATTAAATAACCAACCTCTGTTTTCTATCACTCAGCCACTTACCCACATACAGACATTTTCTCCCAGTCCGAGCATCCTCATTTTATATATTAACCTTTTATGTGGTACAGTGTCAAATGCTTTGAAGAAGTCCAGATATATGACATCCATTGATTCGCCGCTGTCAAGTCTAGAACTTACCTCCTCATAGAAACTGATTAAATTAGTTTGGCATAACCGATCCCTTATGAAGCCATGCTGATATGGCGTTATTTGCTAATTTTCGTTGAGATCCTCTAAAGATAGCATCTCTCAGAAAACCTTCAAACAGTTTCCCTACAACAGATGTTAAACCTACTGGCCTATAGTTTCCAGGCTATGTTTTGGGACCCTTTTGAATATTGGCACCACATTTGCTATGCGCCAATCCGGGAACATTCCTGTCAGTAGAGAGTCCGCAAATATCAGAAACAAGGGTCTGGCTATGACATTACTTAATTCCCTTGAGATACGGGAGTGTATGCCATTCGGTCCTGGCAATTTGTCTATTTTAATCTTTTTAAGTCGCTCTTGTACTTCTTCCTGGGTCAGGCAGGGAACTTTAATGGGGAATTTATTTTTACATTCTGCATTTCATCTGACAGTTTATTTTCCTCAGTGAATACATTGGAGAAAAAATATTTAACAGCTTTGCTTTCTCCTCGTCGCTCTCTGCAACTCCCCCCTCATCACTCTGTAAAGGGCCGACACCTTCAGATTTATACTTTTAACATTTATATAATTGAAGAACATTTAGGTTAGTTTTGCTCTCTTTGGCAATTAATCTCTCGGTCTCTAGTTTGGCCGCTTTTATTAGTTTTTTACATGTTCTATTTTTTTCCTTATAGTTTTTCAGTGCTTCCTCGTTACCCTCCTCTTTTAGTGATTTATATGCTTTCTTTTGTCATTTATTGCTTTCTTTACAGTTCTATTTATCCACATTGGTTTCTTTTTGTTCCTTAACCTTTTATTCCCATATGGTATGTACCTCTCACAATGAGACTTTAGGATGCTTTTAAAGATATCCCATTTTGTGGCTGTATTTTTATTTTTGAGGACTCTGTCCCTAGTTAGTTAGGCCTATGGCCTCTCTTAGTTGGCTAAATTTTGCTTTTTTGAAGTCTGGTATTTTTGTTCCTCCCTGTAGAAACGCTCTTTGAATCATAATTGAAGGTTATTACTTTATGGTCACTATTTCCTAGGTGTCCCCCAACCTGCACGTCTGTTGTTCTGTCAGGTTATTGGTTAATACTAAGTCCATTATGGCCGTCCCTCTAGTCGGGTCCTGAACTAGTTGGGAAAGGTAATTGTCTTTGGTTATTGCCAAGAGCCTGTTTTCTTTATGCGATGTACCGCTTTCAGTTTCCCAGTCTATATCTGGGTAGTTGAAGTCTCCCATAATACCATCCTCATTATGATTTGGCGCATCATCTATCTCATTTAGTAGTAGATATTCTGTGGACTTTGGTATATTAGGTGATTTATAGTAAACGCCTATTAGTAATTTATTATTATTTTTGGCTCCATGTATCTCTACCCACATTGACTCCAGATGTTCATGTCCCTCACTTATGATATAATTTTAATTACCTCAATGAATCCTTATGATTAGAGATGGCTCGAACTATTCGCCGGCGAACAGTTCCCGGCGAACATAGCTTGTTCAAGCGTCCGCTGCGGCGGGCGAACATATTCGATGTTCGCGCCGCCCCTATACTTTATTATTGAGCAAACTTTGACCCTGTACCTCACAGTCAGCAGACACATTCCAGCCAATCAGCATACCCTCCCTCCCAGACCCTCCCACCTCCTATCTAAATGCAAGGACAGCATCCATCTTACATTCATTCTGAAGCTGCAGTAATAGTAATTGTAAATCGCAATACAATTAATATAACTTGAGTTATTCAGGTTCGGCCTGTTTCCTACAAAGTTGATCCAGAGGAAGGCAAAACCCTGCAGAGGCAGAAGCCAATTTTCCCCACTTAAGGGAAAAATTCCTTCCCGACTCCAATCAGGCAATCAGAATAACTCCCTGGATCAACGACCCTCTCTAGTAGCTATAGCCTGTAATATTATTACACTCCAGAAATAAATCCAGTCCCTCTTGAATTCCTTTATTGTACTCACCATCACCACCTCCTCAGGCAGAGAGTTCCATAGTCTCACTGCTCTTACCGTGAAGAATCCTTTCTATGTTTGTGTACAAACCTTCTTTCCTCCAGACGCAGAGGATGTCCCCTCGTCACAGTCACAGTCCTGGGGATAAATAGATGATGGGACAGATCTCTGTACTGACCCTGATATATTTATACATAGTTATTAGATCTCCTCAGTCGTCTTTTTCTAAAGTGAATAACCCTAATTTTGATAACCTTTCAGGGTACTGTAGTTCCTCATTCCAGTTATTACTTTAGTTGCCCTCCTCTGAACCTCTCTCCAGCTCTGCTATGTCTGCCTTGTTCACAGGAGCCCAGAACTGTACACAGTACTCCATGTGTGGTCTGACTAGTGATTTGTAAAGTGGTAGGACTATGTTCTCATCACGGGCATCTATGCCCCTTTTGATGCAACCCATTTATCTTATTGGCCTTGGCAGTAGCTGCCTGACACTGGTTTTTACAGCTTAGTTTGCTGTTTATTAAAATTCCTAGATCCTTTCTCCATGTCAGTGTTACCGAGTGTTTTACCATTTAGTATGTAATGGGTGACTTGCATTATTCCTTCCCATGTGCATAACTTTACATTTGTCCCATCTGGGGATATGTTAAAGTGTCTGTGTGTACTGTAAAGGGTGGGATATTGTATATTGAATAATGATGTCTGTCCTATTGTCCCCACGTGTGTATTGGCGATTTCCCTTGTCCTGAGAGATAATTGAATGAGTCCTCGATTGTCTCCAGGACAGAAGACATTGT
>JAKVIS010000520.1:0-35836 GCA_033119425.1 Bufotes viridis | reverse complement strand
TCTGGGGTGAAATTCAATTGCCAAAATAGCAATACCCTGAATCTGGTGTCCCAGCTGTTGCAGGCCAGGATTCATAGTGTCCGTCAAAACATATATTTTGTTCTGGGGTGAAATTCAATTGCCAAAATAGCAATACCCTGAATCTGGTGTCCCAGCTGTTGCAGGCCAGGTTTCATAGTGTCCGTCAAAACATATATTTTGTTCTGGGGTGAAATTCAATTGCCAAAATAGCAATACCCTGAATCTGGTGTCCCAGCTGTTGCAGGCCAGGATTCATAGTGTCCGTCAAAAACATATATTTTGTTCTGGGGTGACATTCAATTGCCAAAATAGCAATACCCTGAATCTGGTGTCCCAGCTGTTGCAGGCCACGTTTCATAGTGTCCGTCAAAACATATATTTTGTTCTGGGGTGAAATTCAATTGCCAAAATAGCAATACCCTGAATCTGGTGTCCCAGCTGTTGCAGGCCAGGTTTTATAATGTCCGTCAAAACATATATTTTGTTCTGGGGTGAAATTCAATTTCCAAAATAGCAATACCCTGAATCTGGTGTCCCAGCTGTTGCAAGCCAGGATTCATAGTGTTCGTCAAAACATATATTTTGTTCTGGGGTAACACTCAATTGCCAAAATAGCAATACCCTGAATCTAGTGTCCCAGCTGTTGCAGGCAAGAATTCATAGTGTTTGCAAAAACATATATTTTGTTCTGGGGTGACATTCAATTGCCAAAATAGCAATACCCTGAATCTGGTGTCCCAGCTGTTGCAGGCCACGTTTCCTAGTGTCCGTCATAACATATATTTTGTTCTGGGGTGACATTCAATTGCCAAAATAGCAATACCCTTAATCTGGTTTCCCAGCTGTTGCAGGCTACGTTTCATAGTGTCCGTCAAAACATATAGTTTGTTCTGGGGTGACATTCAATTGCCAAAATAGCAATACCTTGAATCTGGTGTCCCAGCTGTTGCCTGCCAGGATTCATAGTGTTCGCAAAAACATATATTTTGTTCTGGGGTGACATTCAATTGCCAAAATAGCAATACCCTGAATCTGGTGACCCAGATGTTGCAGGCCACGTTTCATAGTGTCCGTCAAAACATATATTTTGTTCTGGGGTGAAATTCAATTGCCAAAATAGCAATACCCTGAATCTGGTGTCCCAGCTGTTGCAGGCCAGGATTCATAGTGTCCGTCAAAACATATATTTTGTTCTGGGTGAAATTCAATTGCCAAAATAGCAATACCCTGAATCTGGTGTCCCAGCTGTTGCAGGCCAGGATTCATAGTGTCCGTTAAAACATATATTTTGTTCTGTGGTGAAATTATATTGCCAAACTAGCAATACCCTGAATCTGGTGTCCCAACTGTTGCAGGCCAGGATTCATAGTGTCCGTCAAAACATATATTTTGTTCTGGGGTGAAATTCAAATGCCAAAATAGCAGTACCCTGAATCTGGTGTCCCAGCTGTTGCAGGCCAGAATTCATAGTGTCCCCAAAAACATATATTTTGTTCTGGGGTGACATTCAATTGCGAAAATAGCAATACCCTGAATCTGGTGTCCCAGCTGTTGCAGGCCACGTTTCATAGTGTCCGTAAAAACATATATTTTGTTTTGGGGTGAAATTCAATTGCCAAAATAGCAATACCCTTAATCTGGTGTCCCAGCTGTTGCAGGCCAGGATTCATAGTGTCCGCAAAAATATATATTTTGTTCTGGGGTGACATTCAATTGCCAAAATAGCAATACCCTGCATCTGGTGTCCCAGCTGTTGCAGGCCACGTTTCATAGTGTCCGTCAAAACATATATTTTGTTCTGGGGTAAAATTCACTTGCCAAAAAGTAATACCCTGAAACTGGTGTCCCAGCTGTTGCAGGCCAGGATTCATAGTGTCTGCAAAAACATATATTTTGTTCTGGGGTGACATTCAATTGCCAAAATGGCAATACCCTGAATCTGGTGTCCCAGCTGTTGCAGGCCACGTTTCATAGTGTCCGTCAAAACATATATTTTGTTCTGGGGTGACATTGAATTGCCAAAATAGCAATACCCTGAATCTGGTGTCCCAGCTGTTGCAGGCAAGGATTCATAGTGTCCCCAAAAACATATATTTTGTTCTGGGGTAACACTCAATTGCCAAAATAGCAATACCCTGAATCTGGTGTCCCAGCTGTTGCAGGCCACGTTTCATAGTGTCCGTCAAAACATATATTTTGTTCTGGGGTGAAATTCAATTGCCAAAATAGCAGTACCCTGTATCTGGTGTCCCAGCTGTTGCAGGCCAGGATACATAGTGTCCGCAAAAACATAAATTTTGTTCTTTGGTGATATTCAATTGCCAAAATGGCAATACCCTGAATCTGGTGTCCCAGCTGTTGCAGGCCACGTTTCATAGTGTCCTTCAAAACATATATTTTGTTCTGGGGTGAAATTCAATTGCCAAAATAGCAATACCCTGAATCTGGTGTCCCAGCTGTTGCATTCCAGGATTCATAGTGTCCGCAAAAACATATATTTAGTTCTGGGGTGACATTCAATTGCCAAAATAGCAATACCCTGAATCTGGTGTCCCAGCTGTTGCAGGCCAGGATTCATAGTGTCAGCAAAAACATATATTTTGTTCTGGGGTCACATTCAATTGCCAAAATAGCAATACCCTGAATCTGGTGTCCCAGCTGTTGCAGGCCACGTTTCATAGTGTCCGTCAAAACATATATTTTGTTCTGGGGTGAAATTCAATTTCCAAAATAGCAATACCCTGAATCTGGTGTCCCAGCTGTTGCAGGCCACGTTTCATAGTGTCCGTCAAAACATATATTTTGTTCTGAGGTGACATTGAATTGCCAAAATAGCAATACCCTGAATCTGGTGTCCCAGCTGTTGCAGGCAAGGATTCATAGTGTCCCCAAAAACATATATTTTGTTCTGGGGTAACACTCAATTGCCAAAATAGCAATACCCTGAATCTGGTGTCCCAGCTGTTGCAGGCCACGTTTCATAGTGTCCGTCAAAACATATATTTTGTTCTGGGGTGAAATTCAATTGCCAAAATAGCAGTACCCTGTATCTGGTGTCCCAGCTGTTGCAGGCCAGGATTCATAGTGTCCATAAAAACATATATTTTGTTCTGGGGTGACATTCAATTGCCAAAATAGCAATACCCTGAATCTGGTGTCCCAGCTGTTGCAGGCCACGTTTCATAGTGTCCGTCAAAACATTTATTTTGTTCTGGGGTTAAATTCAATTGCCAAAATAGCAGTACCCTGAATCTGGTGTCCCAGCTGTTGCAGGCCACGTTTCATAGTGTCCATCAAAACATATGTTTTGTTCTGTGAGTGAAATTTAATTGCCAAAATAGCAATACCCTGAATCTGGTGTCCCAGCTGTTGCAGGCCAGGATTCATAGTGTCCGTCAAAACATATATTTTGTTCTGGGGTGAAATTCATTTGCCAAAATAGCAATACCCTGAATCTGGTGTCCCAGCTGTTGCAGGCCACGTTTCATAGTGTCCTTCAAAACATATATTTTGTTCTGGGGTGAAATTCAATTGCCAAAATAGCAATACCCTGAATCTGGTGTCCCAGCTGTTGCAGGCCAGGATTCATAGTGTCCGCAAAAACATATATTTTGTTCTGGGGTGACATTCAATTGCCAAAATAGCAATACCCTGAATCTGGTGTCCCAGCTGTTGCAGGCCACTTTTCATAGTGTCCGTCAAAACATATATTTTGTTCTGGGGTGAAATTTAATTTCCAAAATAGCAATTCCCTGAATCTGGTGTCCCAGCTGTTGCAGGCCTGGATTCATAGTGTCTGTCAAACATATATTTTGTTCTGGGGTGAAATTCAATTGCCAAAATAGCAATACCCTGAATCTGGTGTCCCAGCTGTTGCAGGCCAGGATTCATAGTGTCCGCAAAAACATATATTTTGTTCTGGGGTGATATTCAATTGCCAAAATAGCAATACCCTGAATCTGGTGTCCCAGCTGTTGCAGGCCACGTTTCATAGTGTCCGTCTAAATATATATTTTGTTCTGGGGTGAAATTCAATTGCCAAAATAGCAATACCTTGAATCTGGTGTCCCAGCTGTTGCAGGCCAGGATTCATAGTGTCCGCAAAAACATATATTTTGTTCTGGGGTGATATTCAATTGCCAAAATAGCAATACCCTGAATCTGGTGTCCCAGCTGTTGCAGGCCACGTTTCATAGTGTCCGTCTAAATATATATTTTATTCTGGGGTGAAATTCAATTGCCAAAATAGCAATACCCTGAATCTGGTGTCCCAGCTGTTGGAGGCCAGGATTCATAGTGTCCGTCAAAACATATATTTATTTCTAGGGTGAAATTCAATTGCCAAAATAGCAATACCCTGAATCTGGTGTCCCAGCTGTTGCAGGCCAGGATTCATAGTGTCCGTCAAAAACATATATTTTGTTCTGGGGTGACATTCAATTGCCAAAATAGCAATACCCTGAATCTGGTGTCCCAGCTGTTGCAGGCCACGTTTCATAGTGTCCGTCAAAACATATATTTTGTTCTGGGGTTAAATTCAATTGCCAAAATAGCAGTACCCTGAATCTGGTGTCCCAGCTGTTGCAGGCAACGTTTCATAGTGTCCATCAAAACATATGTTTTGTTCTGGGGTGACATTCAATTGCCAAAATAGCAATACCCTGAATCTGGTGTCCCAGCTGTTTGCAGGCCAGGATTCATAGTGTCCGTCAAAACATATATTTTGTTCTGGGGTGAAATTCATTTGCCAAAATAGCAATACCCTGAATCTGGTGTCCCAGCTGTTGCAGGCCACGTTTCATAGTGTCCGTCAAAACATATATTTTGTTCTGAGGTGAAATTCAATTGCCAAAATAGCAGTACCCTGAATCTGGTGTCCCAGCTGTTGCAGGCCAGGATTCATAGTGTCCGCAAAAACATATATTTTGTTCTGGGGTGACATTCAATTGCCAAAATAGCAATACCCTGAATCTGGTGTCCCAGCTTTTGCAGGCCACGTTTCATAGTGTCCGTCAAAACATATATTTTGTTCTGGGGTGAAATTCAATTGCCAAAATAGCAATACCCTGAATCTGGTGTCCCAGCTGTTGCAGGCCAGGATTCATAATGTCCCTCAAAACATATATTTTGTTCTGGGGTGAAATTCAATTTCCAAAATAGCAATACCCTGAATCTGGTGTCCCAGCTGTTGCAAGCCAGGATTCATAGTGTTCGTCAAAACATATATTTTGTTCTGGAGTGAAATTCAATTGCCAAAATAGCAATACCCTGAATCTAGTGTCCAAGCTGTTGCAGGCAAGAATTCATAATGTTTGCAAAAACATATATTTTGTTCTGGGGTGACATTCAATTGCCAAATAGCAATACCCTTAATCTGGTGTCCCAGATGTTGCAGGCTACGTTTCATAGTGTCCGTCAAACCATATAGTTTGTTCTGGGGTGACATTCAATTGACAGAATAGCAATACCTTGAATCTGGTGTCCCAGCTGTTGCAGGCCAGGATTCATAGTGTTCCCAAAAACATATATTTTGTTCTGGGGTGACATTCAATTGCCAAAATAGCCATACCCTGAATCTGGTGACCAGATGTTGCAGGCCACGTTTCATAGTGTCCGTCAAAACATATATTTTGTTCTGGGGTGAAATTAAATTGCCAAAATAGCAATACCTGAATCTAGTGTCCCAGCTGTTGCAGGCCAGGATTCATAGTGTCCATAAAACATATATTTTGTTCTGGGTGAAATTCAATTGCCAAAATAGCAATACCCTGAATCTGGTGTCCCAGCTGTTGCAGGCCAGGATTCATAGTGTCCTTTAAAACATATATTTTGTTCTGTGGTGAAATTATATTGCCAAACTAGCAATACCCTGAATCTGGTGTCCCAGCTGTTGCAGGCCAGGATTCATAGTGTCCGATCAAAACATATATTTTGTTCTGGGGTGAAATTCAAATGCCAAAATAGCAGTACCCTGAATCTGGTGTCCCAGCTGTTGCAGGCCAGAATTCATAGTGTCCCCAAAAACATATATTTTGTTCTGGGGTGACATTCAATTGCGAAAATAGCAATACCCTGAATCTGGTGTCCCAGCTGTTGCAGGCCACGTTTCATAGTGTCCGTAAAAACATATATTTTGTTTTGGGGTGAAATTCAATTGCCAAAATAGCAATACCCTTAATCTGGTGTCCCAGCTGTTTGCAGGCCAGGATTCATAGTGTCCGCAAAAATATATATTTTGTTCTGGGGTGACATTCAATTGCCAAAATAGCAATACCCTGCATCTGGTGTCCCAGCTGTTGCAGGCCACGTTTCATAGTGTCCGTCAAAACATATATTTTGTTCTGGGGTAAAATTCACTTGCCAAAATAGTAATACCCTGAAACTGGTGTCCCAGCTGTTGCAGGCCAGGATTCATAGTGTCTGCAAAAACATATATTTTGTTCTGGGGTGACATTCAATTGCCAAAATGGCAATACCCTGAATCTGGTGTCCCAGCTGTTGCAGGCCACGTTTCATAGTGTCCGTCAAAACATATATTTTGTTCTGGGGTGACATTCAATTGCCAAAATAGCAATACCCTGAATCTGGTGTCCCAGCTGTTGCAGGCCAGGATTCATAGTGTCCGTCAAAAACATATATTTTGTTCTGGGGTGAACACTCAATTGCCAAAATAGCAATACCCTGAATCTGGTGTCCCAGCTGTTGCAGGCCACGTTTCATAGTGTCCGTCAAAACATATATTTTGTTCTGGGGTGAAATTCAATTGCCAAAATAGCAGTACCCTGAATCTGGTGTCCCAGCTGTTGCAGGCCAGGATACATAGTGTCCTCAAAAACATATATTTTGTTCTTGTGGTGATATTCAATTGCCAAAATGGCAATACCCTGAATCTGGTGTCCCAGCTGTTGCAGGCCACGTTTCATAGTGTCCGTCAAAACATATATTTTGTTCTGGGGTGAAATTCAATTGCCAAAATAGCAATACCCTGAATCTGGTGTCCCAGCTGTTGCAGGCCAGGATTCATAGTGTCCGTAAAAACATATATTTTGTTCTGGGGTGACATTCAATTGCCAAAATAGCAATACCCTGAATCTGGTGTCCCAGCTGTTGCAGGCCACGTTTCATAGTGTCCGTCAAAACATATATTTTTGTTCTGGGGTAACATTCAATTGCCAAAATAGCAATACCCTGAATCTGGTGTCCCAGCTGTTGCAGGCCACGTTTCATAGTGTCCGTCAAAACATATATTTTGTTCTGGGGTGAAATTCAATTGCCAAAATAGCAATACCCTGAGATCTGGTGTCCCAGCTGTTGCAGGCCAGGTTTCATAGTGTCCGTCAAAACATATATTTTGTTCTGAGGTGAAATTCAATTGCCAAAATAGCAATACCCTGAATCTGGTGTCCCAGCTGTTGCAGGCCAGGATTCATAGTGTCCCTCAAAAACATATATTTTGTTCTGGGGTGAACATTCAATTGCCAAAATAGTAATACCCTGAATCTGGTGTCCCAGCTGTTTGCAGGCCAGGATTCATAGTGTCCGTCAAAACATATATTTTGTTCTGGGGTGACATTCAATTTGCCAAAATGGCAATACCCTGAATCTGGTGTCCCAGCTGTTTGCAGGCCACGTTTCATAGTGTCCGTCAAAACATATATTTTGTTCTGGGGTGAAATTCAATTTCCAAAATAGCAATACCCTGAATCTGGTGTCCCAGCTGTTGCAGGCCAGGATTCATAGTGTCTGTCAAAACATATATTTTGTTCTGGGGTGAAATTCAATTGCCAAAATAGCAATACCCTGAATCTGGTGTCCCAGCTGTTGCAGGCCAAGGATTCATAGTGTCATGAAAAACATATATTTTGTTCAGGCCAGGATTCATAGTGTCCGCAAAAACATATATTTTGTTCTGGGGTGAAATTCAATTGCCAAAATAGCAATACCCTGAATCTGGTGTCCCAGCTGTTGCAGGCCAGGATTCATAGTGTCCGCAAAAACATATATTTTGTTCTGGGGTGACATTCAATTGCCAAAATAGCAATACCCTGAATCTGGTGTCCCAGCTGTTGCAGGCCACGATTCATAGTGTCCGTCAAAAACATATATTTTGTTCTGGGGTGAAATTCAATTGCCAAAATAGCAATACCCTGAATCTGGTGTCCCAGCTGTTGCAGGCCAGGATTCATAGTGTCCGCAAAAACATATATTTTGTTCTGGGGTGACATTCAATTGCCAAAATAGCAATACCCTGAATCTGGTGTCCCAGCTGTTGCAGGCCAGGATTCATAGTGTCCGTCAAAAACATATATTTTGTTCTGGGGTGAAATTCAATTGCCAAAATAGCAATACCCTGAATCTGGTGTCCCAGCTGTTGCAGGCCAGGATTCATAGTGTCCGCAAAAACATATATTTTGTTCTGGGGTGACATTCAATTGCCAAAATAGCAATACCCTGAATCTGGTGTCCCAGCTGTTGCAGGCCAGGATTCATAGTGTCCGCCAAAAACATATATTTTGTTCTGGGGTGACATTCAATTGCCAAAATAGCAATACCCTGAATCTGGTGTCCCAGCTGTTGCAGGCCAGGATTCATAGTGTCCGCAAAAACATATATTTTGTTCTGGGGTGACATTCAATTGCCAAAATAGCAATACCCTGAATCTGGTGTCCCAGCTGTTGCAGGCCACGATTTCATAGTGTCCGTCAAAACATATATTTTGTTCTGGGGTGAAATTCAATTGCCAAAATAGCAATACCCTGAATCTGGTGTCCCAGCTGTTGCAGGCCAGGATTCATAGTGTCCGCAAAAACATATATTTTGTTCTGGGGTGAAATTCAATTGCCAAAATAGCAATACCCTGAATCTGGTGTCCCAGCTGTTGCAGGCCAGGATTCATAGTGTCCGTCAAAAACATATATTTTGTTCTGGGGTGACATTCAATTGCCAAAATAGCAATACCCTGAATCTGGTGTCCCAGCTGTTGCAGGCCAGGATTCATAGTGTCCGTCAAAAACATATATTTTGTTCTGGGGTGAAATTCAATTGCCAAAATAGCAATACTCCTGAATCTGGTGTCCCAGCTGTTGCAGGCCAGGATTCATAGTGTCCGCAAAAACATATATTTTGTTCTGGGGTGACATTCAATTGCCAAAATAGCAATACCCTGAATCTGGTGTCCCAGCTGTTGCAGGCCACGTTTCATAGTGTCCGTCAAAAACATATATTTTGTTCTGGGGTGACATTCAATTGCCAAAATAGCAATACCCTGAATCTGGTGTCCCAGCTGTTGCAGGCCAGGATTCATAGTGTCCGCAAAAACATATATTTTGTTCTGGGGTGACATTCAATTGCCAAAATAGCAATACCCTGAATCTGGTGTCCCAGCTGTTGCAGGCCACGTTTCATAGTGTCCGTCAAAACATATATTTTGTTCTGGGGTGAAATTCAATTGCCAAAATAGCAATACCCTGAATCTGGTGTCCCAGCTGTTGCAGGCCAGGATTCATAGTGTCCGCAAAAACATATATTTTGTTCTGGGGTGACATTCAATTGCCAAAATAGCAATACCCTGAATCTGGTGTCCCAGCTGTTGCAGGCCACGATTCATAGTGTCCGTCAAAAACATATATTTTGTTCTGGGGTGACATTCAATTGCCAAAATAGCAATACCCTGAATCTGGTGTCCCAGCTGTTGCAGGCCAGGATTCATAGTGTCCGCCAAAAACATATATTTTGTTCTGGGGTGACATTCAATTGCCAAAATAGCAATACCCTGAATCTGGTGTCCCAGCTGTTGCAGGCCAGGATTCATAGTGTCCGCAAAAACATATATTTTGTTCTGGGGTGAAATTCAATTGCCAAAATAGCAATACCCTGAATCTGGTGTCCCAGCTGTTGCAGGCCAGGATTCATAGTGTCCGCAAAAACATATATTTTGTTCTGGGGTGACATTCAATTGCCAAAATAGCAATACCCTGAATCTGGTGTCCCAGCTGTTGCAGGCCAGGATTCATAGTGTCCGTCAAAACATATATTTTGTTCTGGGGTGACATTCAATTGCCAAAATAGCAATACCCTGAATCTGGTGTCCCAGCTGTTGCAGGCCAGGATTCATAGTGTCCGCAAAAACATATATTTTGTTCTGGGGTGACATTCAATTGCCAAAATAGCAATACCCTGAATCTGGTGTCCCAGCTGTTGCAGGCCAGGATTCATAGTGTCCGCAAAAACATATATTTTGTTCTGGGGTGACATTCAATTGCCAAAATAGCAATACCTCTGGAATCTGGTGTCCCAGCTGTTGCAGGCCACGATTCATAGTGTCCGCCAAAACATATATATATTTTGTTCTGGGGTGACATTCAATTTGCCAAAATAGCACATACCCTTGAATCTGGTGTCCCAGCTGTTGCAGGCCAGATCTCATAGTGTCCGCAAACACATATATTTTGCTCCCCGGGTGAGACTAATTCGTCCAAAATAGCAACACTCCTTGAATCTGGTGCCCAGCTGTTGCAGGCCAGGATACTGCAGTGTCCGCACAAACATATATTTGCTCTGGGAAGTGAAATCACCTGCCAAAAGTAGCAATACTCCTGAATCTCGGTGCCCCAGCTGCTGCAGGCCAGGATCTCATAGTGTCCGCAAAAACATATATTTTGTTCTGGGGTGAAATTCAATTGCCAAAATAGCAATACCCTGAATCTGGTGTCCCAGCTGTTGCAGGCCAGGATTCATAGTGTCCGCTAAATCATATATTTTGTTCTGAGGTGAAATTCAATTGCCAAAATAGCAATACCCTGGAATCTGGTGTGCCCAGCTGTTGCAGGCCACGATTCATAGTGTCCGCCAAAACATATATTTTGTTCTGGGAGTGGAACTCACCATAGCCAAAATAGCAACAGCCCTGAATCTGGTGTCCCAGCTGGCGCAGGCCAGAGATTCATAGTGTCCGTCAAAAACACAAATTTTGTTCTGGGGTGACATTCAATTGCCAAAATAGCACAGCACCTGGAATCTGGTGTCCCAGCTGTTGCGTGGCCACGATTCATAGTGTCCGCCAAAAACATATATTTTGGTTCCTGGGGTGACATCCAATTGCCAAAATAGCAATACCTCTGAATCTGGTGTCCCAGCTTGTTGCAGGCCACGATTTCATGAGAAGCCCGCCAAAACATATATTTTGGTTCTGGGGTGACATTCAATTGCCAAAATAGCAATACTCCTGAATCTGGTGTCCCTGTGCTGTTGCAGGCCACGATTCATAGTGTCCGTCAAAAACACAAATTTTGTTCTGAGAGACATTCACCTGCCAAAATAGCAATACCCCTGAATCTGGTGTCCCAGCTGTTGCAGGCCAGGATTCATAGTGTCCGCAAAAACATATATTTTGTTCTGGGGTGACATTCAATTGCCAAAATAGCAATACCCTGAATCTGGTGTCCCAGCTGTTGCAGGCCAGGATTCATAGGCCAGGATTCATAGTGTCCGCAAAAACATATATTTTGTTCTGGGGTGACATTCAATTGCCAAAATAGCAATACCCTGAATCTGGTGTCCCAGCTGTTGCAGGCCACGATTCATAGTGTCCGTCAAAAACATATATTTTGTTCTGGGGTGACATTCAATTGCCAAAATAGCAATACCCTGAATCTGGTGTCCCAGCTGTTGCAGGCCAGGATTCATAGTGTCCGCCAAAAACATATATTTTGTTCTGGGGTGACATTCAATTGCCAAAATAGCAATACCCTGAATCTGGTGTCCCAGCTGTTGCAGGCCACGATTCATAGTGTCCGCAAAAACATATATTTTGTTCTGGGGTGAAATTCAATTGCCAAAATAGCAATACCCTGAATCTGGTGTCCCAGCTGTTGCAGGCCAGGATTCATAGTGTCCGTCAAAAACATATATTTTGTTCTGGGGTGAAATTCAATTGCCAAAATAGCAATACCCTGAATCTGGTGTCCCAGCTGTTGCAGGCCACGATTCATAGTGTCCGTCAAAAACATATATTTTGTTCTGGGGTGACATTCAATTGCCAAAATAGCAATACCCTGAATCTGGTGTCCCAGCTGTTGCAGGCCAGGATTCATAGTGTCCGTCAAAAACATATATTTTGTTCTGGGGTGACATTCAATTGCCAAAATAGCAATACCCTGAATCTGGTGTCCCAGCTGTTGCAGGCCAGGATTCATAGTGTCCGTCAAAAACATATATTTTGTTCTGGGGTGACATTCAATTGCCAAAATAGCAATACCCTGAATCTGGTGTCCCAGCTGTTGCAGGCCAGGATTCATAGTGTCCGCAAAAACATATATTTTGTTCTGGGGTGACATTCAATTGCCAAAATAGCAATACCCTGAATCTGGTGTCCCAGCTGTTGCAGGCCACGCTTTCATAGTGTCCGTCAAAAACATATATTTTGTTCTGGGGTGAAATTCAATTGCCAAAATAGCAATACCCTGAATCTGGTGTCCCAGCTGTTGCAGGCCAGGATTCATAGTGTCCGCAAAAACATATATTTTGTTCTGGGGTGACATTCAATTGCCAAAATAGCAATACCCTGAATCTGGTGTCCCAGCTGTTGCAGGCCACGTTTCATAGTGTCCGTCAAAACATATATTTTGTTCTGGGGTGAAATTCAATTGCCAAAATAGCAATACCCTGAATCTGGTGTCCCAGCTGTTGCAGGCCAGGATTCATAGTGTCCGCAAAAACATATATTTTGTTCTGGGGTGACATTCAATTGCCAAAATAGCAATACCCTGAATCTGGTGTCCCAGCTGTTGCAGGCCACGATTCATAGTGTCCGTCAAAAACATATATTTTGTTCTGGGGTGAAATTCAATTGCCAAAATAGCAATACCCTGAATCTGGTGTCCCAGCTGTTGCAGGCCAGGATTCATAGTGTCCGTCAAAAACATATATTTTGTTCTGGGGTGAAATTCAATTGCCAAAATAGCAATACCCCTGAATCTGGTGTCCCAGCTGTTGCAGGCCAGGATTCATAGTGTCCGCAAAAACATATATTTTGTTCTGGGGTGACATTCAATTGCCAAAATAGCAATACCCTGAATCTGGTGTCCCAGCTGTTGCAGGCCAGGATTCATAGTGTCCGTCAAAAACATATATTTTGTTCTGGGGTGACATTCAATTGCCAAAATAGCAATACCCTGAATCTGGTGTCCCAGCTGTTGCAGGCCACGATTCATAGTGTCCGCAAAAACATATATTTTGTTCTGGGGTGAAATTCAATTGCCAAAATAGCAATACCCTGAATCTGGTGTCCCAGCTGTTGCAGGCCACGATTTCATAGTGTCCGTCAAAAACATATATTTTGTTCTGGGGTGACATTCAATTGCCAAAATAGCAATACCCTGAATCTGGTGTCCCAGCTGTTGCAGGCCAGGATTCATAGTGTCCGTCAAAAACATATATTTTGTTCTGGGGTGACATTCAATTGCCAAAATAGCAATACCCTGAATCTGGTGTCCCAGCTGTTGCAGGCCACGATTTCATAGTGTCCGTCAAAAACATATATTTTGTTCTGGGGTGAAATTCAATTGCCAAAATAGCAATACCCTGAATCTGGTGTCCCAGCTGTTGCAGGCCAGGATTCATAGTGTCCGCAAAAACATATATTTTGTTCTGGGGTGACATTCAATTGCCAAAATAGCAATACCCTGAATCTGGTGTCCCAGCTGTTGCAGGCCAGGATTCATAGTGTCCGTCAAAAACATATATTTTGTTCTGGGGTGAAATTCAATTGCCAAAATAGCAATACCCTGAATCTGGTGTCCCAGCTGTTGCAGGCCAGGATTCATAGTGTCCGTCAAAAACATATATTTTGTTCTGGGGTGAAATTCAATTGCCAAAATAGCAATACCCTGAATCTGGTGTCCCAGCTGTTGCAGGCCAGGATTCATAGTGTCCCGCAAAAACATATATTTTGTTCTGGGGTGACATTCAATTGCCAAAATAGCAATACCCTGAATCTGGTGTCCCAGCTGTTGCAGGCCACGATTTCATAGTGTCCGTCAAAAACATATATTTTGTTCTGGGGTGAAATTCAATTGCCAAAATAGCAATACCCTGAATCTGGTGTCCCAGCTGTTGCAGGCCAGGATTCATAGTGTCCGCAAAAACATATATTTTGTTCTGGGGTGACATTCAATTGCCAAAATAGCAATACCCTGAATCTGGTGTCCCAGCTGTTGCAGGCCACGATTTCATAGTGTCCGTCAAAAACATATATTTTGTTCTGGGGTGAAATTCAATTGCCAAAATAGCAATACCCTGAATCTGGTGTCCCAGCTGTTGCAGGCCAGGATTCATAGTGTCCGTCAAAAACATATATTTTGTTCTGGGGTGACATTCAATTGCCAAAATAGCAATACCCTGAATCTGGTGTCCCAGCTGTTGCAGGCCAGGATTCATAGTGTCCGCCAAAAACATATATTTTGTTCTGGGGTGACATTCAATTGCCAAAATAGCAATACCCTGAATCTGGTGTCCCAGCTGTTGCAGGCCACGATTCATAGTGTCCGTCAAAAACATATATTTTGTTCTGGGGTGAAATTCAATTGCCAAAATAGCAATACCCTGAATCTGGTGTCCCAGCTGTTGCAGGCCACGTTTCATAGTGTCCGTCAAAAACATATATTTTGTTCTGGGGTGAAATTCAATTGCCAAAATAGCAATACCCTGAATCTGGTGTCCCAGCTGTTGCAGGCCAGGATTCATAGTGTCCGTCAAAAACATATATTTTGTTCTGGGGTGACATTCAATTGCCAAAATAGCAATACCCTGAATCTGGTGTCCCAGCTGTTGCAGGCCAGGATTTCATAGTGTCCGTCAAAAACATATATTTTGTTCTGGGGTGAAATTCAATTGCCAAAATAGCAATACCCTGAATCTGGTGTCCCAGCTGTTGCAGGCCAGGATTCATAGTGTCCGCAAAAACATATATTTTGTTCTGGGGTGACATTCAATTGCCAAAATAGCAATACCCTGAATCTGGTGTCCCAGCTGTTGCAGGCCACGATTTCATAGTGTCCGTCAAAAACATATATTTTGTTCTGGGGTGAAATTCAATTGCCAAAATAGCAATACCCTGAATCTGGTGTCCCAGCTGTTGCAGGCCAGGATTCATAGTGTCCGTCAAAAACATATATTTTGTTCTGGGGTGAAATTCAATTGCCAAAATAGCAATACCCTGAATCTGGTGTCCCAGCTGTTGCAGGCCAGGATTCATAGTGTCCGTCAAAAACATATATTTTGTTCTGGGGTGAAATTCAATTGCCAAAATAGCAATACCCTGAATCTGGTGTCCCAGCTGTTGCAGGCCAGGATTCATAGTGTCCGCAAAAACATATATTTTGTTCTGGGGTGAAATTCAATTGCCAAAATAGCAATACCCTGAATCTGGTGTCCCAGCTGTTGCAGGCCACGATTCATAGTGTCCGTCAAAACATATATTTTGTTCTGGGGTGACATTCAATTGCCAAAATAGCAATACCCTGAATCTGGTGTCCCAGCTGTTGCAGGCCAGGATTCATAGTGTCCGTCAAAACATATATTTTGTTCTGGGGTGACATTCAATTGCCAAAATAGCAATACCCTGAATCTGGTGTCCCAGCTGTTGCAGGCCAGGATTCATAGTGTCCGCAAAAACATATATTTTGTTCTGGGGTGACATTCAATTGCCAAAATAGCAATACCCTGAATCTGGTGTCCCAGCTGTTTAGGCCAGATCTAAGAAAATCCAAAACAGATATTTGAATGGTGAAATTACTGTTAAATGAAACTTAATTTGAAACCAATACAGGCCAGATCATGGCAAACCAAAAACATATTATTCTAAAGACATTCTATTTGCCAAATAGAATACTAATTTGAAACCAGCCAAAGCCAGAGATCATAAAGTCCAAAACATATATTTTTATTTGGTGAAATTCAATGCCAAAATAGCAATACCCTGAATCTGGTGTCCCAGCTGTTGCAGGCCAGGATTCATAGTGTCCGCAAAAACATATATTTTGTTCTGGGGTGAAATTCAATTGCCAAAATAGCAATACCCTGAATCTGGTGTCCCAGCTGTTGCAGGCCAGGATTCATAGTGTCCGTCAAAAACATATATTTTGTTCTGGGGTGAAATTCAATTGCCAAAATAGCAATACCCTGAATCTGGTGTCCCAGCTGTTGCAGGCCAGGATTCATAGTGTCCGTCAAAAACATATATTTTGTTCTGGGGGTGAAATTCAATTGCCAAAATAGCAATACCCTGAATCTGGTGTCCCAGCTGTTGCAGGCCAGGATTCATAGTGTCCGCAAAAACATATATTTTGTTCTGGGGTGACATTCAATTGCCAAAATAGCAATACCCTGAATCTGGTGTCCCAGCTGTTGCAGGCCACGATTCATAGTGTCCGTCAAAAACATATATTTTGTTCTGGGGTGACATTCAATTGCCAAAATAGCAATACCCTGAATCTGGTGTCCCAGCTGTTGCAGGCCAGGATTCATAGTGTCCGTCAAAAACATATATTTTGTTCTGGGGTGACATTCAATTGCCAAAATAGCAATACCCTGAATCTGGTGTCCCAGCTGTTGCAGGCCAGGATTCATAGTGTCCGTCAAAAACATATATTTTGTTCTGGGGTGAAATTCAATTGCCAAAATAGCAATACCCTGAATCTGGTGTCCCAGCTGTTGCAGGCCAGGATTCATAGTGTCCGCAAAAACATATATTTTGTTCTGGGGTGAAATTCAATTGCCAAAATAGCAATACCCTGAATCTGGTGTCCCAGCTGTTGCAGGCCAGGATTCATAGTGTCCGTCAAAAACATATATTTTGTTCTGGGGTGACATTCAATTGCCAAAATAGCAATACCCTGAATCTGGTGTCCCAGCTGTTGCAGGCCAGGATTCATAGTGTCCGTCAAAAACATATATTTTGTTCTGGGGTGACATTCAATTGCCAAAATAGCAATACCCTGAATCTGGTGTCCCAGCTGTTGCAGGCCACGATTTCATAGTGTCCGTCAAAAACATATATTTTGTTCTGGGGTGAAATTCAATTGCCAAAATAGCAATACCCTGAATCTGGTGTCCCAGCTGTTGCAGGCCAGGATTCATAGGCCACGGATTCATAGTGTCCGTCCAAAACACATATTTTGTTCTGGGGTGAAATTCAATTGCCAAAATAGCAGTACCCTGAATCTGGTGTCCCAGCTGTTGCAGGCCAGGATTCATAGTGTCCGCAAAACATATATTTTGTTCTGGGGTGACATTCAATTGCCAAAATAGCAATACCCTGAATCTGGTGTCCCAGCTGTTTGCAGGCCACGTTTCATAGTGTCCGTCAAAACATATATTTTGTTCTGTGGTGTGAAATTCAATTGCCAAAATAGCAATACCCTGAATCTGGTGTCCCAGCTGTTGCAGGCCAGGATTCGTAGTGTCCCCAAAACATATATTTTGTTCTGGGGTGAAATTCAATTGCCAAAATAGCAATACCCTGAATCTGGTGTCCCAGCTGTTGCAGGCCAGGATTCATAGTGTTCGTCAAAACATATATTTTGTTCTGGGGTGAAATTCAATTGCCAAAATAGCAATACCCTGAATCTAGTGTCCCAGCTGTTGCAGGCAAGGAATTCATAGTGTCCGCAAAAACATATATTTTGTTCTGGGGTGACATTCAATTGCCAAAATAGCAATACCCTTAATCTGGTGTCCCAGATGTTGCAGGCTACGTTCATAGTGTCCGTCAAAACATATAGTTTGTTCTGGGGTGACATTCAATTGACAGAATAGCAATACCTTGAATCTGGTGTCCCAGCTGTTGCAGGCCAGGATTCATAGTGTTCCGCAAAACATATATTTTGTTCTGGGGTGACATTCAATTGCCAAAATAGCCATACCCTGAATCTGGTGACCCAGATGTTGCAGGCCACGTTTCATAGTGTCCGTCAAAAACATATATTTTGTTCTGGGGGTGAAATTAAATTGCCAAAATAGCAATACCCTGAATCTAGTGTCCCAGCTGTTGCAGGCCAGGATTCATAGTGTCCGTAAAAACATATATTTTGTTCTGGGGTGAAATTCAATTGCCAAAATAGCAATACCCTGAATCTGGTGTCCCAGCTGTTGCAGGCCAGGATTCATAGTGTCCTTTAAAACATATATTTTTGTTCTGTGGTGACATTCATATTGCCAAACTAGCAATACCCTGAATCTGGAGTCCCAACTGTTGCAGGCCAGGATTCTATAGTGTCCGATCAAAACATATATTTTTGTTCTGGGGTGAAATTCAAATGCCAAAATAGCAGTACCCTGAATCTGGTGTCCCAGCTGTTGCAGGCCAGAATTCATAGTGTCCGCCAAAAACATATATTTTGTTCTGGGGTGACATTCAATTGCGAAAATAGCAATACCCTGAATCTGGTGTCCCAGCTGTTGCAGGCCACGTTTCATAGTGTCCGTAAAAACATATATTTTGTTTTGGGGTGAAATTCAATTGCCAAAATAGCAATACCCTTAATCTGGTGTCCCAGCTGTTGCAGGCCAGGATTCATAGTGTCACGCAAAAATATATATTTTGTTCTGGGGTGACATTCAATTGCCAAAATAGCAATACCCTGCATCTGGTGTCCCAGCTGTTGCAGGCCACGTTTCATAGTGTCCGTCAAAACATATATTTTGTTCTGGGGTAAAATTCACTTGCCAAAATAGTAATACCCTGAAACTGGTGTCCCAGCTGTTGCAGGCCAGGATTCATAGTGTCTGCAAAACATATATTTTGTTCTGGGGTGACATTCAATTGCCAAAATAGCAATACCCTGAATCTGGTGTCCCAGCTGTTGCAGGCCACGTTTCATAGTGTCCGTCAAAACATATATTTTTGTTCTGGGGTGACATTGAATTGCCAAAATAGCAGTACCCTGAATCTGGTGTCCCAGCTGTTGCAGGCAAGGATTCATAGTGTCCCTCAAAACATATGTTTTGTTCTGGGGTGACATTCAATTGCCAAAATAGCAATACCCTGAATCTGGTGTCCCAGCTGTTGCAGGCCACGTTTCATAGTGTCCGTCAAAACATATATTTTGTTCTGGGGTGAAATTCAATTGCCAAAATAGCAATACCCTGAATCTGGTGTCCCAGCTGTTGCAGGCCAGGATTCATAGTGTCCGTCAAAAACATAAATTTTGTTCTGGGGTGATATTCAATTGCCAAAATAGCAATACCCTGAATCTGGTGTCCCAGCTGTTGCAGGCCACGTTTCATAGTGTCCTTCAAAAACATATATTTTGTTCTGGGGTGAAATTCAATTGCCAAAATAGCAATACCCTGAATCTGGTGTCCCAGCTGTTGCAGGCCAGGATTCATAGTGTCCGTCAAAACATATATTTTGTTCTGGGGTGACATTCAATTGCCAAAATAGCAATACCCTGAATCTGGTGTCCCAGCTGTTGCAGGCCAGGATTCATAGTGTCAGCAAAAACATATATTTTGTTCTGGGGTGACATTCAATTGCCAAAATAGCAATACCCTGAATCTGGTGTCCCAGCTGTTGCAGGCCAGGATTCATAGTGTCCGTCAAAACATATATTTTGTTCTGGGGTGAAATTCAATTGCCAAAATAGCAATACCCTGAATCTGGTGTCCCAGCTGTTGCAGGCCACGTTTCATAGTGTCCGCCAAAACATATATTTTGTTCTGGGGTGACATTCAATTGCCAAAATAGCAATACCCTGAATCTGGTGTCCCAGCTGTTGCAGGCACAGGATTCATAGTGTCCGCCAAAACATATATTTTGTTCTGGGGTGACATTCAATTGCCAAAATAGCAATACCCTGAATCTGGTGTCCCAGCTGTTGCAGGCCACGTTTCATAGTGTCCGTCAAAACATATATTTTGTTCTGGGGTGAAATTCAATTGCCAAAATAGCAATACCCTGAATCTGGTGTCCCAGCTGTTGCAGGCCAGGATTCATAGTGTCCGTAAAAACATATATTTTGTTCTGGGGTGACATTCAATTGCCAAAATAGCAATACCCTGAATCTGGTGTCCCAGCTGTTGCAGGCCAGGATTCATAGTGTCCGTCAAAACATATATTTTGTTCTGGGGTGAAATTCAATTGCCAAAATAGCAATACCCTGAATCTGGTGTCCCAGCTGTTGCAGGCCACGTTTCATAGTGTCCGTCAAAACATATATTTTGTTCTGTGGTGAAATTCAATTGCCAAAATAGCAATACCCTGAATCTGGTGTCCCAGCTGTTGCAGGCCAGGATTCATAGTGTCCGTCAAAACATATATTTTGTTCTGGGGTGAAATTCAATTGCCAAAATAGCAATACCCTGAATCTGGTGTCCCAGCTGTTGCAGGCCAGGATTCATAGTGTCCCCAAAACATATATTTTGTTCTGGGGTGACATTCAATTGCCAAAATAGCAATACCCTGAATCTGGTGTCCCAGCTGTTGCAGGCCAGGATTCATAGTGTCCGTAAAAACATATATTTTGTTCTGGGGTGAAATTCAATTGCCAAAATAGCAATACCCTGAATCTGGTGTCCCAGCTGTTGCAGGCCACGATTCATAGTGTCCATCAAAACATATATTTTGTTCTGGGGTGACATTCAATTGCCAAAATAGCAATACCCTGAATCTGGTGTCCCAGCTGTTGCAGGCCAGGATTCATAGTGTCCGTCAAAACATATATTTTGTTCTGGGGTGAAATTCAATTGCCAAAATAGCAATACCCTGAATCTGGTGTCCCAGCTGTTGCAGGCCACGTTTCATAGTGTCCGTCAAAACATATATTTTGTTCTGGGGTGAAATTCAATTGCCAAAATAGCAATACCCTGAATCTGGTGTCCCAGCTGTTGCAGGCCAGGTTTCATAGTGTCCGTCAAAACATATATTTTGTTCTAGGGTGAAATTCAATTGCCAAAATAGCAATACCCTGAATCTGGTGTCCCAGCTGTTGCAGGCCAGGATTCATAGTGTCCGCAAAAACATATATTTTGTTCTGGGGTGACATTCAATTGCCAAAATAGCAATACCCTGAATCTGGTGTCCCAGCTGTTGCAGGCCAGGATTCATAGTGTCCGTCAAAACATATATTTTGTTCTGGGGTGACATTCAATTGCCAAAATAGCAATACCCTGAATCTGGTGTCCCAGCTGTTGGAGGCCACGATTCATAGTGTCCGTCAAAACATATATTTATGTTCTGGGGTGAAATTCAATTGCCAAAATAGCAATACCCTGAATCTGGTGTCCCAGCTGTTGCAGGCCAGGATTCATAGTGTCCGTAAAAACATATATTTTGTTCTGGGGTGACATTCAATTGCCAAAATAGCAATACCCTGAATCTGGTGTCCCAGCTGTTGCAGGCCACGTTTCATAGTGTCCGTCAAAACATATATTTTGTTCTGGGGTTAAATTCAATTGCCAAAATAGCAGTACCCTGAATCTGGTGTCCCAGCTGTTGCAGGCAACGTTTCATAGTGTCCATCAAAACATATGTTTTGTTCTGGGGTGACATTCAATTGCCAAAATAGCAATACCCTGAATCTGGTGTACCAGCTGTTGCAGGCCAGGATTCATAGTGTCCGTCAAAACATATATTTTGTTCTGGGGTGAAATTCATTTGCCAAAATAGCAATACCCTGAATCTGGTGTCCCAGCTGTTGCAGGCCACGTTTCATAGTGTCCGTCAAAACATATATTTTGTTGTGAGGTGAAATTCAATTGCCAAAATAGCAGTACCCTGAATCTGGTGTCCCAGCTGTTGCAGGCCAGGATTCATAGTGTCCGTAAAAACATATATTTTGTTCTGGGGTGACATTCAATTGCCAAAATAGCAATACCCTGAATCTGGTGTCCCAGCTTTTGCAGGCCACGTTTCATAGTGTCCGTCAAAACATATATTTTGTTCTGGGGTGAAATTCAATTGCCAAAATAGCAATACCCTGAATCTGGTGTCCCAGCTGTTGCAGGCCAGGATTCATAATGTCCCACAAAACATATATTTTGTTCTGGGGTGAAATTCAATTTCCAAAATAGCAATACCCTGAATCTGGTGTCCCAGCTGTTGCAAGCCAGGATTCATAGTGTTCGTCAAAACATATATTTTGTTCTGGAGTGAAATTCAATTGCCAAAATAGCAATACCCTGAATCTAGTGTCCCAGCTGTTGCAGGCAAGAATTCATAATGTTTGCAAAAACATATATTTTGTTCTGGGGTGACATTCAATTGCCAAAATAGCAATACCCTTAATCTGGTGTCCCAGATGTTGCAGGCTACGTTTCATAGTGTCCGTCAAACCATATAGTTTGTTCTGGGGTGACATTCAATTGACAGAATAGCAATACCTTGAATCTGGTGTCCCAGCTGTTGCAGGCCAGGATTCATAGTGTTCCCAAAAACATATATTTTGTTCTGGGGTGACATTCAATTGCCAAAATAGCCATACCCTGAATCTGGTGACCAGATGTTGCAGGCCACGTTTCATAGTGTCCGTCAAAACATATATTTTGTTCTGGGGTGAAATTAAATTGCCAAAATAGCAATACCCTGAATCTAGTGTCCCAGCTGTTGCAGGCCAGGATTCATAGTGTCCATAAAACATATATTTTGTTCTGGGTGAAATTCAATTGCCAAAATAGCAATACCCTGAATCTGGTGTCCCAGCTGTTGCAGGCCAGGATTCATAGTGTCCTTTAAAACATATATTTTGTTCTGTGGTGAAATTATATTGCCAAACTAGCAATACCCTGAATCTGGAGTCCCAACTGTTGCAGGCCAGGATTCATAGTGTCCGTCAAAACATATATTTTGTTCTGGGGTGAAATTCAAATGCCAAAATAGCAGTACCCTGAATCTGGTGTCCCAGCTGTTGCAGGCCAGAATTCATAGTGTCCCCAAAAACATATATTTTGTTCTGGGGTGACATTCAATTGCGAAAATAGCAATACCCTGAATCTGGTGTCCCAGCTGTTGCAGGCCACGTTTCATAGTGTCCGTAAAAACATATATTTTGTTTTGGGGTGAAATTCAATTGCCAAAATAGCAATACCCTTAATCTGGTGTCCCAGCTGTTGCAGGCCAGGATTCATAGTGTCCATAAAAATATATATTTTGTTCTGGGGTGACATTCAATTGCCAAAATAGCAATACCCTGCATCTGGTGTCCCAGCTGTTTCAGGCCACGTTTCATAGTGTCCGTCAAAACATATATTTTGTTCTGGGGTAAAATTCACTTGCCAAAAAAGTAATACCCTGAAACTGGTGTCCCAGCTGTTGCAGGCCAGGATTCATAGTGTCTGCAAAAACATATATTTTGTTCTGGGCTGACATTCAATTGCCAAAATGGCAATACCCTGAATCTGGTGTCCCAGCTGTTGCAGGCCACGTTTCATAGTGTCCGTCAAAACATATATTTTGTTCTGGGGTGACATTGAATTGCCAAAATAGCAATACCCTGAATCTGGTGTCCCAGCTGTTGCAGGCAAGGATTCATAGTGTCCCCAAAAACATATATTTTGTTCTGGGGTAACACTCAATTGCCAAAATAGCAATACCCTGAATCTGGTGTCCCAGCTGTTGCAGGCCACGTTTCATAGTGTCCGTCAAAACATATATTTTGTTCTGGGGTGAAATTCAATTGCCAAAATAGCAGTACCCTGTATCTGGTGTCCCAGCTGTTGCAGGCCAGGATACATAGTGTCCGTAAAAACATAAATTTTGTTCTTTGGTGATATTCAATTGCCAAAATGGCAATACCCTGAATCTGGTGTCCCAGCTGTTGCAGGCCACGTTTCATAGTGTCCTTCAAAACATATATTTTGTTCTGGGGTGAAATTCAATTGCCAAAATAGCAATACCCTGAATCTGGTGTCCCAGCTGTTGCATTCCAGGATTCATAGTGTCCGCAAAAACATATATTTAGTTCTGGGGTGACATTCAATTGCCAAAATAGCAATACCCTGAATCTGGTGTCCCAGCTGTTGCAGGCCAGGATTCATAGTGTCAGTAAAAACATATATTTTGTTCTGGGGTCACATTCAATTGCCAAAATAGCAATACCCTGAATCTGGTGTCCCAGCTGTTGCAGGCCACGTTTCATAGTGTCCGTCAAAACATATATTTTGTTCTGGGGTGAAATTCAATTTCCAAAATAGCAATACCCTGAATCTGGTGTCCCAGCTGTTGCAGGCCACGTTTCATAGTGTCCGTCAAAACATATATTTTGTTCTGAGGTGACATTGAATTGCCAAAATAGCAATACCCTGAATCTGGTGTCCCAGCTGTTGCAGGCAAGGATTCATAGTGTCCCCAAAAACATATATTTTGTTCTGGGGTAACACTCAATTGCCAAAATAGCAATACCCTGAATCTGGTGTCCCAGCTGTTGCAGGCCACGTTTCATAGTGTCCGTCAAAACATATATTTTGTTCTGGGGTGAAATTCAATTGCCAAAATAGCAGTACCCTGTATCTGGTGTCCCAGCTGTTGCAGGCCAGGATTCATAGTGTCCGCAAAAACATATATTTTGTTCTGGGGTGACATTCAATTGCCAAAATAGCAATACCCTGAATCTGGTGTCCCAGCTGTTGCAGGCCACGTTTCATAGTGTCCGTCAAAACATTTATTTTGTTCTGGGGTTAAATTCAATTGCCAAAATAGCAGTACCCTGAATCTGGTGTCCCAGCTGTTGCAGGCCACGTTTCATAGTGTCCATCAAAACATATGTTTTGTTCTGGGGTGAAATTCAATTGCCAAAATAGCAATACCCTGAATCTGGTGTCCCAGCTGTTGCAGGCCAGGATTCATAGTGTCCGTCAAAACATATATTTTGTTCTGGGGTGAAATTCATTTGCCAAAATAGCAATACCCTGAATCTGGTGTCCCAGCTGTTGCAGGCCACGTTTCATAGTGTCCTTCAAAACATATATTTTGTTCTGGGGTGAAATTCAATTGCCAAAATAGCAATACCCTGAATCTGGTGTCCCAGCTGTTGCAGGCCAGGATTCATAGTGTCCGCAAAAACATATATTTTGTTCTCGGGTGACATTCAATTGCCTAAATAGCAATACCCTGAATCTGGTGTCCCAGCTGTTGCAGGCCACTTTTCATAGTGTCCGTTAAAACATATATTTTGTTCTGGGGTGAAATTCAATTTCCAAAATAGCAATACCCTGAATCTGGTGTCCCAGCTGTTGCAGGCCTGGATTCATAGTGTCTGTCAAACATATATTTTGTTCTGGGGTGAAATTCAATTGCCAAAATAGCAATACCCTGAATCTGGTGTTCCAGCTGTGGCAGGCCAAGGATTCATAGTGTCCGCAAAAACATATATTTTGTTCTGGGGTAACACTCAATTGCCAAAATAGCAATACCCTGAATCTAGTGTCCCAGCTGTTGCAGGCAAGAATTCATAGTGTTTGCAAAAACATATATTTTGTTCTGGGGTGAAATTCAATTGCCAAAATAGCAATACCCTGAATCTGGTGTCCCAGCTGTTGCAGGCCACGTTTCATAGTGTCCGTCAAAACATATAGTTTGTTCTGGGGTGACATTCAATTGCCAGAATAGCAATACCCTGAATCTGGTGTCCCAGCTGTTGCAGGCCAGGATTCATAGTGTTCGCAAAAACATATATTTTGTTCTGGGGTGACATTCAATTGCCAAAATAGCCATTCCCTGAATCTCTTGACCCAGATGTTGCAGGCCACGTTTCATAGTGTCCGTCAAAACATATATTTTGTTCTGGGGTGAAATTCAATTGCCAAAATAGCAATACCCTGAATCTGGTGTCCCAGCTGTTGCAGGCCAGGATTCATAGTGTCCGCAAAAACATATATTTTGTTCTGTGTGAAATTCAATTGCCAAAATAGCAATACCCTGAATCTGGTGTCCCAGCTGTTGCAGGCCACGTTTCATAGTGTCCGTAAAAACATATATTTTGTTTTGGGGTGAAATTCAATTGCCAAAATAGCAATACCCTGAATCTGGTGTCCCAGCTGTTGCAGGCCAGGATTCATAGTGTCCGTCAAAACATATATTTTGTTCTGGGGTGACATTCAATTGCCAAAATAGCAATACCCTGAATCTGGTGTCCCAGCTGTTGCAGGCCACGTTTCATAGTGTCCGTCAAAACATATATTTTGTTCTGGGGTGAAATTCACTTGCCAAAATAGCAATACCCTGAATCTGGTGTCCCAGCTGTTGCAGGCCAGGATTCATAGTGTCCGTCAAAAACATATATTTTGTTCTGGGGTGACATTCAATTGCCAAAATGGCAATACCCTGAATCTGGTGTCCCAGCTGTTGCAGGCCACGTTTCATAGTGTCCGTCAAAACATATATTTTGTTCTGGGGTGACATTCAATTGCCAAAATAGCAATACCCTGAATCTGGTGTCCCAGCTGTTGCAGGCAAGGATTCATAGTGTCCGCCAAAACATATATTTTGTTCTGGGGTGAACACTCAATTGCCAAAATAGCAATACCCTGAATCTGGTGTCCCAGCTGTTGCAGGCCACGGATTCATAGTGTCCGTCAAAACATATATTTTGTTCTGGGGTGAAATTCAATTGCCAAAATAGCAGTACCCTGTATCTGGTGTCCCAGCTGTTGCAGGCCAGGATACATAGTGTCCGTCAAAAACATATATTTTGTTCTGGGGTGAAATTCAATTGCCAAAATGGCAATACCCTGAATCTGGTGTCCCAGCTGTTGCAGGCCACGATTTCATAGTGTCCTTCAAAAACATATATTTTGTTCTGGGGTGAAATTCAATTGCCAAAATAGCAATACCCTGAATCTGGTGTCCCAGCTGTTGCAGGCCAGGATTCATAGTGTCCGTCAAAACATATATTTTGTTCTGGGGTGACATTCAATTGCCAAAATAGCAATACCCTGAATCTGGTGTCCCAGCTGTTGCAGGCCAGGATTCATAGTGTCCCACAAAACATATATTTTGTTCTGGGGTGACATTCAATTGCCAAAATAGCAATACCCTGAATCTGGTGTCCCAGCTGTTGCAGGCCACGTTTCATAGTGTCCGTCAAAACATATATTTTGTTCTGGGGTGAAATTCAATTGCCAAAATAGCAATACCCTGAATCTGGTGTCCCAGCTGTTGCAGGCCACGATTCATAGTGTCCGTCAAAACATATATTTTGTTCTGGGGTGAAATTCAATTGCCAAAATAGCAATACCCTGAATCTGGTGTCCCAGCTGTTGCAGGCCAGGATTCATAGTGTCCGTCAAAACATATATTTTGTTCTGGGTGACATTCAATTGCCAAAATAGCAATACCCTGAATCTGGTGTCCCAGCTGTTGCAGGCCACGTATTCATAGTGTCCGTCAAAACATATATTTTGTTCTGGGGTGAAATTCAATTGCCAAAATAGCAGTACCCTGAATCTGGTGTCCCAGCTGTTGCAGGCCAGGATTCATAGTGTCCGCAAAAACATATATTTTGTTCTGGGGTGACATTCAATTGCCAAAATAGCAATACCCTGAATCTGGTGTCCCAGCTGTTGCAGGCCACGTTTCATAGTGTCCGTCAAAACATATATTTTGTTCTGGGGTGAAATTCAATTGCCAAAATAGCAATACCCTGAATCTGGTGTCCCAGCTGTTTGCAGGCCAGGATTCATAGTGTCCATCAAAACATATATTTTGTTCTGGGGTGAAATTCAATTGCCAAAATAGCAATACCCTGAATCTGGTGTCCCAGCTGTTGCAGGCCACGATTCATAGTGTCCGTCAAAACATATATTTTGTTCTGGGGTGAAATTCACTTGCCAAAATAGCAATACCCTGAATCTGGTGTCCCAGCTGTTGCAGGCCAGGATTCATAGTGTCCGTCAAAAACATATATTTTGTTCTGGGGTGACATTCAATTGCCAAAATAGCAATACCCTGAATCTGGTGTCCCAGCTGTTGCAGGCCACGTTTCATAGTGTCCGTCAAAACATATATTTTGTTCTGGGGTGACATTCAATTGCCAAAATAGCAATACCCTGAATCTGGTGTCCCAGCTGTTGCAGGCCACGTTTCATAGTGTCCGTCAAAACATATATTTTGTTCTGGGGTGACATTCAATTGCCAAAATAGCAATACCCTGAATCTGGTGTCCCAGCTGTTGCAGGCCAGGATTCATAGTGTCCGTCAAAACATATATTTTGTTCTGGGGTGAAATTCAATTGCCAAAATAGCAATACTCCTGAATCTGGTGTCCCAGCTGTTGCAGGCCAGGATTCATAGTGTCCGTCAAAACATATATTTTGTTCTGGGGTGACATTCAATTGCCAAAATAGCAATACCCTGAATCTGGTGTCCCAGCTGTTGCAGGCCACGTTTCATAGTGTCCGTCAAAACATATATTTTGTTCTGGGGTGACATTCAATTGCCAAAATAGCAATACCCTGAATCTGGTGTCCCAGCTGTTGCAGGCCAGGATTCATAGTGTCCGCAAAAACATATATTTTGTTCTGTGGTGACATTCACATTGCCAAAATAGCAATACCCTGAATCTGGTGTCCCAGCTGTTGCAGGCCAAGATTCATAGTGTCCGTCCAAACATATATTTTGTTCTGGGGTGAAATTCAATTGCCAAAATAGCAATACCCTGAATCTGGTGTCCCAGCTGTTGCAGGCCAGGATTCATAGTGTCCGTCAAAAACATATATTTTGTTCTGGGGTGAAATTCAATTGCCAAAATAGCAATACCCTGAATCTGGTGTCCCAGCTGTTGCAGGCCAGGATTCATACCCTGAATCTGGTGTCCCAGCTGTTGCAGGCCACGTTTCATAGTGTCCGCTAAAACATATATTTTGTTCTGGGGTGAAATTCAATTTCCAAAATAGCAATACCCTGAATCTGGTGTCCCAGCTGTTGCAGGCCACGTTTCATAGTGTCCGTCAAAACATATATTTTGTTCTGAGGTGACATTGAATTGCCAAAATAGCAATACCCCTGAATCTGGTGTCCCAGCTGTTGCAGGCAAGGATTCATAGTGTCCCCAAAAACATATATTTTGTTCTGGGGTAACACTCAATTGCCAAAATAGCAATACTCCTGAATCTGGTGTCCCAGCTGTTGCAGGCCACGATTCATAGTGTCCGCAAAACATATATTTTGTTCTGGGGTGACATTCAATTGCCAAAATAGCAGTACCCTGTAATCTGGTGTCCCAGCTGTTGCAGGCCAGGATTTCATAGTGTCCGGCAAAAACATATATTTTGTTCTGGGGTGACATTCAATTGCCAAAATAGCAATACCCTGAATCTGGTGTCCCAGCTGTTGCAGGCCACGCTTCATAGTGTCCGCCAAAACATATATTTTGTTCTGGGGTGAAATTCAATTGCCAAAATAGCAGTACCCTGAATCTGGTGTCCCAGCTGTTGCAGGCCACGTATTCATAAGTGTCCATCAAAAACATATATTTTGTTCTGGGGTGAAATTCAATTGCCAAAATAGCAATACCCTGAATCTGGTGTCCCAGCTGTTGCAGGCCACGATTCATAGTGTCCATCAAAACATATATTTGTTCTGGGGTGAAATTCAATTGCCAAAATAGCAATACCCTGAATCTGGTGTCCCAGCTGTTGCAGGCCACGATTCATAGTGTCCTTCAAAAACATATATTTTGTTCTGGGGTGACATTCAATTGCCAAAATAGCAATACCCTGAATCTGGTGTCCCAGCTGTTGCAGGCCAGGATTCATAGTGTCCGTCAAAACATATATTTTGTTCTGGGGTGACATTCAATTGCCAAAATAGCAATACCCTGAATCTGGTGTCCCAGCTGTTGCAGGCCACGTCTTCATAGTGTCCGTCAAAACATATATTTTGTTCTGGGGTGAAATTCAATTGCCAAAATAGCAGTACCCTGAATCTGGTGTCCCAGCTGTTGCAGGCCAGGATTCATAGTGTCCGTCAAAACATATATTTTGTTCTGGGGTGACATTCAATTGCCAAAATAGCAATACCTGAATCTGGTGTCCCAGCTGTTGCAGGCCACGTTTCATAGTGTCCGCCAAAACATATATTTTGTTCTGGGGTAACACTCAATTGCCAAAATAGCAATACCCTGAATCTGGTGTCCCAGCTGTTGCAGGCCAACGTTTCATAGTGTCCATCAAAACATATGTTTTGTTCTGGGGTGACATTCAATTGCCAAAATAGCAATACCTCTGAATCTGGTGTCCCAGCTGTTGCAGGCCAGGATTCATAGTGTCCGTCAAAACATATATTTTGTTCTGGGGTGAAATTCAATTGCCAAAATAGCAATGCCCTGAATCTAGTGTCCCAGCTGTTGCAGGCCACGCTTCATAGTGTCCGTCAAAACATATATTTTGTTCTGGGGTGAAATTCAATTGCCAAAATAGCAATACCCTGAATCTGGTGTCCCAGCTGTTGCAGGCCAGGATTCATAGTGTCCGTAAAACATATATTTTGTTCTGGGGTGAAATTCAATTGCCAAAATAGCAATACCCTGAATCTGGTGTCCCAGCTGTTGCAGGCCACGATTCATAGTGTCCGTCAAAACATATATTTTGTTCTGGGGTGAAATTCATATTGCCAAAATAGCAATACCCTGAATCTGGTGTCCCAGCTGTTGCAGGCCAGGATTCATAGTGTCCCACAAAACATATATTTTGTTCTGGGGTGAAATTCAATTGCCAAAATAGCAATACCCTGAATCTGGTGTCCCAGCTGTTGCAGGCCAGGATTCATAGTGTCCTCAAAACATATATTTTGTTCTGGGGTGACATTCAATTGCCAAAATAGCAATACTCCTGAATCTAGTGTCCCAGCTGTTGCAGGCACAGAATTCATAGTGTCCGTCAAAACATATATTTTGTTCTGGGGTGACATTCAATTGCCAAAATAGCAATACCCTTAATCTGGTGTCCCAGCTGTTGCAGGCCACGATTCATAGTGTCCGCAAAACATATAGTTTGTTCTGGGGTGACATTCAATTGCCAGAATAGCAATACCTTGAATCTGGTGTCCCAGCTGTTGCAGGCCAGGATTCATAGTGTCCGCCAAAAACATATATTTTGTTCTGGGGTGAAATTCAATTGCCAAAATAGCAATACCCTGAATCTGGTGTCCCAGCTGTTGCAGGCCAAGTTTCATAGTGTCCGTCAAAACATATATTTTGTTCTGGGGTGAAATTCAATTGCCAAAATAGCAATACCCTGAATCTGGTGTCCCAGCTGTTGCAGGCCAGGATTCATAGTGTCCTCAAAACATATATTTTGTTCTGGGGTGAACATTCAATTGCCAAAATAGCAATACCCTGAATCTGGTGTCCCAGCTGTTGCAGGCCAGGATTCATAGTGTCCGTCAAAACATATATTTTGTTCTGGGGTGAAATTCAATTGCCAAAATAGCAATACCCTGAATCTGGTGTCCCAACTGTTGCAGGCCAGGATTCATAGTGTCCGTCAAAAACATATATTTTGTTCTGGGGTGAAATTCAATTGCCAAAATAGCAATACCTCTGAATCTGGTGTCCCAGCTGTTGCAGGCCAGGATTCATAGTGTCCGTCAAAACATATATTTTGTTCTGGGGTGAAATTCAATTGCCAAAATAGCAATACCCTGAATCTGGTGTCCCAGCTGTTGCAGGCCACGTTTCATAGTGTCCGTCAAAACATATATTTTGTTCTGGGGTGAAATTCAATTGCCAAAATAGCAATACCCTGAATCTGGTGTCCCAGCTGTTGCAGGCCAGGATTCATAGTGTCCGTCAAAACATATATTTTGTTCTGGGGTGACATTCAATTGCCAAAATAGCAATACCCTGCATCTGGTGTCCCAGCTGTTGCAGGCCACGTTTCATAGTGTCCGTCAAAACATATATTTTGTTCTGGGGTGAAATTCAATTGCCAAAATAGTAATACCCTGAATCTGGTGTCCCAGCTGTTGCAGGCCAGGATTCATAGTGTCCGCAAAAACATATATTTTGTTCTGGGGTGACATTCAATTGCCAAAATAGCAATACCTCTGAATCTGGTGTCCCAGCTGTTGCAGGCCACGTTTCATAGTGTCCGTCAAAACATATATTTTGTTCTGGGGTGAAATTCAATTGCCAAAATAGCAATACCCTGAATCTGGTGTCCCAGCTGTTGCAGGCCAGGATTCATAGTGTCCGTCAAAACATATATTTTGTTCTGGGGTGAACATTCAATTGCCAAAATAGCAATACCCTGAATCTGGTGTCCCAGCTGTTGCAGGCCAAGGATTCATAGTGTCCGCAAAACATATATTTTGTTCTGGGGTGAACACTCAATTGCCAAAATAGCAGTACCCTGAATCTGGTGTCCCAGCTGTTGCAGGCCAGAATTCATAGTGTCCGCAAAACATATATTTTGTTCTTGGGTGAAATTCAATTGCCAAAATAGCAATACCCTGAATCTGGTGTCCCAGCTGTTGCAGGCCACGTTTCATAGTGTCCTTCAAAACATATATTTTGTTCTGGGGTGAAATTCAATTGCCAAAATAGCAATACCCTGAATCTGGTGTCCCAGCTGTTGCATTCCAGGATTCATAGTGTCCGCAAAAACATATATTTTGTTCTGGGGTGACATTCAATTGCCAAAATAGCAATACCCTGAATCTGGTGTCCCAGCTGTTGCAGGCCAGGATTCATAGTGTCCGTCAAAACATATATTTTGTTCTGGGGTCACATTCAATTGCCAAAATAGCAATACCCTGAATCTGGTGTCCCAGCTGTTGCAGGCCAGGATTCATAGTGTCCGCAAAAACATATATTTTGTTCTGGGGTGAAATTCAATTGCCAAAATAGCAATACCCTGAATCTGGTGTCCCAGCTGTTGCAGGCCACGTTTCATAGTGTCCGTCAAAACATATATTTTGTTCTGAGGTGACATTGAATTGCCAAAATAGCAATACCCTGAATCTGGTGTCCCAGCTGTTGCAGGCCAGGATTCATAGTGTCCCCAAAACATATATTTTGTTCTGGGGTAACACTCAATTGCCAAAATAGCAATACCCTGAATCTGGTGTCCCAGCTGTTGCAGGCCACGTTTCATAGTGTCCGTCAAAACATATATTTTGTTCTGGGGTGAAATTCAATTGCCAAAATAGCAGTACCCTGTATCTGGTGTCCCAACTGTTGCAGGCCAGGATTCATAGTGTCCGCAAAAACATATATTTTGTTCTGGGGTAACACTCAATTGCCAAAATAGCAATATTCTGAATCTGGTGTCCCAGCTGTTGCAGGCCACGTTTCATAGTGTCCGTCAAAACATTTATTTTGTTCTGGGGTTAAATTCAATTGCCAAAATAGCAGTACCCTGAATCTGGTGTCCCAGCTGTTGCAGGCCACTTTTCATAGTGTCCATCAAAACATATGTTTTGTTCTGGGGTGAAATTCAATTGCCAAAATAGCAATACCCGTAATCTGGTGTCCCAGCTGTTGCAGGCCAGGATTCATAGTGTCCGTCAAAACATATATTTTGTTCTGGGGTGAAATTCATTTGCCAAAATAGCAATACCCTGAATCTGGTGTCCCAGCTGTTGCAGGCCACGTTTCATAGTGTCCTTCAAAACATATATTTTGTTCTGGGGTGAAATTCAATTGCCAAAATAGCAATACCCTGAATCTGGTGTCCCAGCTGTTGCAGGCCAGGATTCATAGTGTCTGCAAAAACATATATTTTGTTCTGGGGTGACATTCAATTGCCAAAATAGCAATACCCTGAATCTGGTGTCCCAGCTGTTGCAGGCCACGTTTCATAGTGTCCGTCAAAACATATATTTTGTTCTGGGGTGAAATTCAATTTCCAAAATAGCAATACCCTGAATCTGGTGTCCCAACTGTTGCAGGCCTGGATTCATAGTGTCTGTCAAACATATATTTTGTTCTCGGGTGAAATTCAATTGCCAAAATAGCAATACCCTGAATCTGGTGTTCCAGCTGTGGCAGGCCAAGGATTCATAGTGTCCGCAAAAACATATATTTTGTTCTGGGGTAACACTCAATTGCCAAAATAGCAATACCCTGAATCTAGTGTCCCAGCTGTTGCAGGCAAGAGATTCATAGTGTCCGCAAAAACATATATTTTGTTCTGGGGTGAAATTCAATTGCCAAAATAGCAATACCCTGAATCTGGTGTCCCAGCTGTTGTAGGCCAAGATTCATAGTGTCCGCCAAAACATATATTTTGTTCTGGGGTGACATTCAATTGCCAGAATAGCAATACCTTGAATCTGGTGTCCCAGCTGTTGCAGGCCAGGATTTATAGTGTTCGCAAAAACATATATTTTGTTCTGGGGTGACATTTAATTGCTAAAATAGCCATACCCTGAATCTCTTGACCCAGATGTTGCAGGCAACGTTTCATAGTGTCCGTCAAAACATATATTTTGTTCTGGGGTGAAATTCAATTGCCAAAATAGCAATACCCTGAATCTAGTGTCCCAGCTGTTGCAGGCCAGGATTCATAGTGTCCGCAAAAACATATATTTTGTTCTGTGTGAAATTCAATTGCCAAAATAGCAATACCCTGAATCTGGTGTCCCAGCTGTTGCAGGCAAGGATTCATAGTGTCCGTTAAAACATATATTTTGTTCTGTGGTGAAATTATATTGCCAAACTAGCAATACCCTTAATCTGGTGTCCCAGCTGTTGCAGGCCACGTTTCATAGTGTCCGTCAAAACATATATTTTGTTCTGGGGTGAAATTCAAATGCCAAAATAGCAGTACCCTGAATCTGGTGTCCCAGCTGTTGCAGGCCAGAATTCATAGTGTCCCCAAAACATATATTTTGTTCTAGGGTGACATTCAATTGCCAAAATAGCAATACCCTGAATCTGGTGTCCCAGCTGTTGCAGGCCACGTTTCCTAGTGTCCGTCATAACATATATTTTGTTCTGGAGTGACATTCAATTGCCAAAATAGCAATACCCTGAATCTAGTGTCCCAGCTGTTGCAGGCCACGTTTCATAGTGTCCGTCAAAACATATATTTTGTTCTGTGTGAAATTCAATTGCCAAAATAGCAATACCCTGAATCTGGTGTCCCAGCTGTTGCAGGCAAGGATTCATAGTGTCCCCAAAAACATATATTTTGTTCTGTGGTGAAATTATATTGCCAAACTAGCAATACCCTGAATCTGGTGTCCCAACTGTTGCAGGCCAGGATTCATAGTGTCCGTCAAAACATATATTTTGTTCTGGGGTGAAATTCAAATGCCAAAATAGCAGTACCCTGAATCTGGTGTCCCAGCTGTTGCAGGCCAGAATTCATAGTGTCCCCAAAACATATATTTTGTTCTAGGGTGACATTCAATTGCCAAAATAGCAATACCCTGAATCTGGTGTCCCAGCTGTTGCAGGCCACGTTTCCTAGTGTCCGTCATAACATATATTTTGTTCTGGAGTGACATTCAATTGCCAAAATAGCAATACCCTTAATCTGGTTTCCCAGCTGTTGCAGGCTACGTTTCATAGTGTCCGTCAAAACATATAGTTTGTTCTGGGGTGACATTCAATTGCCAGAATAGCAATACCTTGAATCTGGTGTCCCAGCTGTTGCAGGCAACGTTTCATAGTGTCTAGCAAAACATATATTTTGTTCTGGGGTGACATTCAATTGCCAAAATAGCAATACCCTGAATCTGGTGTCCCAGCTGTTGCAGGCCAGGATTCATAGTGTCCGTCAAAACATATATTTTGTTCTGGGGTGAAATTCAATTGCCAAAATAGCAATACCCTGAATCTAGTGTCCCAGCTGTTGCAGGCCACGTTTCATAGTGTCC
>JAKVIS010000519.1:0-66069 GCA_033119425.1 Bufotes viridis | reverse complement strand
GAAATGGCTGATAACAGGGAGCAATAGACTGTATTCTCCTGTCCTACAGTCATCCTCTCCCCTGAAATGGCTGATAACAGGGGGCAATAGACTGTATTCTCCTGTCCTACAGTCATCCTCTCCCCTGAAATGTCTGATAACAGGGAGCAATAGACTGTATTCTCCTGTCCTACAGTCATCCTTTCCCCTGAAATGGCTGATAACAGGGGGCAATAGACTGTATTCTCCTGTCCTACAGTCATCCTCTCCCCTGAAATGGCTGATAACAGGGGGCAATAGACTGTATTCTCCTGTCCTACAGTCATCCTCTCCTCTGAAATGGCTGATAACAGGGGGCAATAGACTGTATTCTCCTGTCCTACAGTCATCCTCTCCCTGAAATGGCTGATAACAGGGGCAATAGACTGTATTCTCCTGTCCTACAGTCATCCTCTCCCCTGAAATGGCTGATAACAGGGGCAATAGACTGTATTCTCCTGTCCTACAGTCATCCTCTCCCCTGAAATGGCTGATAACAGGGAGCAATAGACTGTATTCTCCTGTCCTACAGTCATCCTCTCCCCTGAAATGGCTGATAACAGGGAGCAATAGACTGTATTCTCCTGTCCTACAGTCATCCTCTCCCTGAAATGGCTGATAACAGGGGGCAATAGACTGTATTCTCCTGTCCTACAGTCATCCTCTCCCCTGAAATGGCTGATAACAGGGGGCAATAGACTGTATTCTCCTGTCCTACAGTCATCCTCTCCCCTGAAATGGCTGATAACAGGGAGCAATAGACTGTATTCTCCTGTCCTACAGTCATCCTCTCCCCTGAAATGGCTGATAACAGGGGGCAATAGACTGTATTCTCCTGTCCTACAGTCATCCTCTCCTCTGAAATGGCTGATAACAGGGGGCAATAGACTGTATTCTCCTGTCCTACAGTCATCCTCTCCCTGAAATGGCTGATAACAGGGGGCAATAGACTGTATTCTCCTGTCCTACAGTCATCCTCTCCCTGAAATGGCTGATAACAGGGAGCAATAGACTGTATTCTCCTGTCCTACAGTCATCCTCTCCCTGAAATGGCTGATAACAGGGGCAATAGACTGTATTCTCCTGTCCTACAGTCATCCTCTCCCTGAAATGGCTGATAACAGGGAGCAATAGACTGTATTCTCCTGTCCTACAGTCATCCTCTCCCCTGAAATGGCTGATAACAGGGGCAATAGACTGTATTCTCCTGTCCTACAGTCATCCTCTCCCCTGAAATGGCTGATAACAGGGAGCAATAGACTGTATTCTCCTGTCCTACAGTCATCCTCTCCCCTGAAATGGCTGATAACAGGGGGCAATAGACTGTATTCTCCTGTCCTACAGTCATCCTCTCCCCTGAAATGGCTGATAACAGGGAGTAATAGACTGTATTCTCCTGTCCTACAGTCATCCTCTCCCCTGAAATGGCTGATAACAGGGGCAATAGACTGTATTCTCCTGTCCTACAGTCATCATCTCCCCTGAAATGGCTGATAACAGGGGCAATAGACTGTATTCTCCTGTCCTACAGTCATCCTCTCCCTGAAATGGCTGATAACAGGGGCAATAGACTGTATTCTCCTGTCCTACAGTCATCCTCTCCCCTGAAATGGCTGATAACAGGGGCAATAGACTGTATTCTCCTGTCCTACAGTCATCCTCTCCCCTGAAATGGCTGATAACAGGGTGCAATAGACTGTATTCTCCTGTCCTACAGTCATCCTCTCCCCTGAAATGGCTGATAACAGGGGGCAATAGACTGTATTCTCCTGTCCTACAGTCATCCTCTCCCCTGAAATGGCTGATAACAGGGGGCAATAGACTGTATTCTCCTGTCCTACAGTCATCCTCTCCCCTGAAATGGCTGATAACAGGGAGCAATAGACTGTATTCTCCCTGTCCTACAGTCATCCTCTCCCCTGAAATGGCTGATAACAGGGGGCAATAGACTGTATTCTCCTGTCCTACAGTCATCCTCTCCCCTGAAATGGCTGATAACAGGGAGCAATAGACTGTATTCTCCTGTCCTACAGTCATCCTCTCCCCTGAAATGGCTGATAACAGGGGCAATAGACTGTATTCTCCTGTCCTACAGTCATCCTCTCCCCTGAAATGGCTGATAACAGGGGGCAATAGACTGTATTCTCCTGTCCTACAGTCATCCTCTCCCTGAAATGGCTGATAACAGGGGCAATAGACTGTATTCTCCTGTCCTACAGTCATCCTCTCCCTGATAATGGCTGATAACAGGGAGCAATAGACTGTATTCTCCTGTCCTACAGTCATCCTCTCCCCTGAAATGGCTGATAACAGGGAGCAATAGACTGTATTCTCCTGTCCTACAGTCATCCTCTCCCCTGAAATGGCTGATAACAGGGGCAATAGACTGTATTCTCCTGTCCTACAGTCATCCTCTCCCCTGAAATGGCTGATAGCAGGGGCAATAGACTGTATTCTCCTGTCCTACAGTCATCCTCTCCCCTGAAATGGCTGATAACAGGAGGCAATAGACTGTATTCTCCTGTCCTACAGTCATCCTCTCCCCTGAAATGGCTGATAACAGGGGGCAATAGACTGTATTCTCCTGTCCTACAGTCATCCTCTCCCCTGAAATGGCTGATAACAGGGGGCAATAGACTGTATTCTCCTGTCCTACAGTCATCCTCTCCCCTGAAATGGCTGATAACAGGGAGCAATAGACTGTATTCTCCCTGTCCTACAGTCATCCTCTCCCCTGAAATGGCTGATAACAGGGAGCAATAGACTGTATTCTCCTGTCCTACAGTCATCCTCTCCCTGAAATGGCTGATAACAGGGAGCAATAGACTGTATTCTCCTGTCCTACAGTCATCCTCTCCCCTGAAATGGCTGATAACAGGGGGCAATAGACTGTATTCTCCTGTCCTACAGTCATCCTCTCCCCTGAAATGGCTGATAACAGGGGGCAATAGACTGTATTCTCCTGTCCTACAGTCATCCTCTCCCTGAAATGGCTGATAACAGGGGGCAATAGACTGTATTCTCCTGTCCTACAGTCATCCTCTCCCCTGAAATGGCTGATAACAGGGGGCAATAGACTGTATTCTCCTGTCCTACAGTCATCCCCTCCCCTGAAATGGCTGATAACAGGAGGCAATAGACTGTATTCTCCTGTCCTACAGTCATCCTCTCCCCTGAAATGGCTGATAACAGGAGGCAATAGATTGTATTCTCCTGTCCTACAGTCATCCTCTCCTCTGAAATGGCTAATAACAGGGGCAATAGATTGTATTCTCCTGTCCTACAGTCATCCTCACTCAGTCCCTTGTGCTCACTATAAGGCCTTATTCACACGTCCGTAGTGTTTTGCGGATCCGCAGCACACCTTGCAACCAGCCCTATAGAGATGCCTATACTTGTCCGCAATTGCGGGCAAGAATAGGACATGCTCTATATTTTTGCGGAGCCGCCGTCTGGAAGATCGCCGGCGCGCTCCGCAAATGCTGATGCGGAGAGCACTGTGTGTGCTCTCCGCATCCATCACGTCCCCATTCAAAATGAATGGGTCCGCACCCGTTCCGTCAATTTGCGGAACGGGTGCGGACGTAGATTGCGGACGTGTGAATAAGGCCTAAGACTGCTCATCCTGAGCCTCCTTGTTCATGAATAGAATACCAGAACTGCAGTGATGTGATAGAAGGTTAATGCTGCCATTCAGTGTTTGAGTATAGCTGTCTGACAACCCTTGTGAGTGCAGTGATGGCGGTTGTCAGTGTGTAGGAGATGTGCCAGCCCTTCATCCTATGATCAGACGATCCTGTGGTGGTTTCGTTTCCATGTAAATGAGGCTGCGTCTTCCCGGCAACCGCGCTCTTTTCTTCCGCTATTAAAGCTCCTGGATCCTTTAACTTCCCCCGTTCGCCCGATCGTACGTTCAGTGGCAGCGCCGCTCGTCCTGATCTTCTGCGCCGCTGCTCGTTAATGGTCTCCTTTAAAGCAGGGATATGTAGGCGCTGATTTAAAGGCTCCTTTCATTTGCCCGGTCAGAGCTCAATGTTCACACCGCCGGATGAAACGATCCTCTTCCTGATTAGTTAACCAGATGGAGCAGCCGGTGCCAGGAGGGGGAAGGGGGGCACGGAGGATGTGGGGATCTGCAGGAACTACAAGTCCCAGGTGCCTTACATCTACCTCTCAATAGGGCTGGTGTTACTGCTGTAACAGTAAAGAATCCTTCATGGATTGTATCATGTCCTCCGGAGAGGTGGGGCGTCAACAGGTGTGGAACTACAAGTCCCAGGTGCCTTACATCTACCTCTCAATAGGTCTGGTGTCACTGCTGTAACAGTAAAGAATGCTTCATGGATTGTGTCATGTCTTCCGGAGAGGTGGGGTGTCAACAGGTGTGGAACTACAAGTCCCAGGTGCCTTACATCTACCTCTCAATAGGTCTGGTGTTACTGCTGTAACAGTAAAGAATCCTTCATGGATTGTATTTTTTTCCTTAGTTAGGTGGGGCATCAACAGATGTGAAACTACAAGTCCCAGGTGTCCTGCATGTACCCCTTACTAGACCTGGGGTCACTACTGTAAAAGAAAAGAATCCTTCATGGATTGTATCATGTCCTCCGGAGAGGTGGGGCGTCAACAGGTGTGGAACTACAAGTCCCAGGTGTTTCTAAATGTACCCCTTAGTAGATCTGGGGTTACTGCTGTAACAGTAAAGAATCCTTCAATGATTGTATCTTGTGTTCTAGACAGATAGGACATCAAGTGATGTGGAACTACAAGTCCCTGATGCCTTAAATATACCGCTTACTAAGGGCTCATGTACACGACCGTATGTATTTTGCTTTCCGCCAAAAACGGATTCGCAAAAAATAATGATGACATCCGTATGCATTCCGTATTTTGCGGAACGGCTGGCCCCTAATAGAACAGTACTATCCTCGTCCGTAATGCGGACAATAATAGGACATGTTTTTTGCGCAACAGAAACGGAATGCACACGGAGTAACGTCCGAACGGACACGGAAAGAAAATACGGTTGTGTGCATGAGCCCTAAATCTGGTGTTACTGCTGGAACAGTAAAGAATCCCTCATGGATTGTATTTTGTCCTCTAGTGAGGTGGGGCGTCAACAGGTCTGTAACTACAAGTCCCAGGGTTCTTACACATTCCTTTCAATGCCAGATCCAGTCTTACTGCTGTAACAGTAAAGAATCCTTCGTGCAGGGCTCAGCATCTTATAGAGCAGTCCTGGGTTTCCTAGACTTATTGTCAGATACCAGATCTAGAATCCTATGGGAAGTTCAGTCCCGGCTGATTATAGGGCTGTAACAGTAAAGAATCCTTCGTGCAGGGCTCAGCATCTTATAGAGCAGTCCTGGGTTTCCTAGACTTATTGTCAGATACCAGATCCAGAATCCTATGGGAAGGTCAGTCCCGGCTGATTATAGGGCTGTAACAGTAAAGAATCTGTATAGCCGGAGAATAGAGTTCCCAAAACGGATCCTCCGTCGCAGAGAGGCTGACAGCTCTAACCGTGAAGAATCCTTCCTGATGAGGTGAACAGTGGTTTGGGATGTTAATATTTTCACCTCCTCTATGGCAGTGAAATTATATTGATGCTGGTTTATAAAATAGATAAAAAAAGTATTCACACCCGGTCCATGGGGGATTGGGGTGGGGGGGGGGGTAGAATAGCTAATACTGCCACCTTCTCTTGGGATGAAATGTCATACAAAAGTATTCACATCCCCCCTCCCTCTCCGTCGAGCGTTCCACCCTTATTAGCCAGATCTTAAAAATCTCTGTCAGACTGGAGCCCCCCCCCCCCCCTTCTTCAAATCGCCTCCGTTGGAGCCCGTTGTGTAAAGTCGCCGCCGATCAAATTGTTCTTCAGAATTTACCGTAAAAAATTGTCTGAATCTACTGCTTCTGCGCAGACCAAAGCAGCGGTGGTGTCTGAGTGGCGGTGTGTGAGTGGCGGTGTGTGAGTGGCGGTGTGTGAGTGGCGGTGTGTGAGTGGCGGTGTGAGGGGCGGTGTGAGGGGCGGTGTGAGTGGCGGTGTGTGAGTGGCGGTGTGTGAGTGGCGGTGTGTGAGTGGCGGTGTGTGAGTGGCGGTGTGTGAGGGGCGGTGTGTGAGGGGCGGTGTGTGAGTGGCGGTGTGTGAGTGGCGGTGTGTGAGTGGCAGTGATGTTGAAATGGGAGGTTATAGTCTCACAGTTACATAGAGGAAGGAGCAGAGTCCTCCCAGCAGCACAGAGGATTTCAGGAGAGGAGTGTGCTGATCCTGTGGAGGTCACAGGCTGAGAGTTACATAGAGGAAGGAGCAGGGTCCTCCCAGCAGCACAGAGGATTTCAGGAGAGGAGTGTGCTGATCCTGTGGAGGTCACAGGCTGAGAGTTACATAGTGGAAGGAGAAGGGTCCTCCCAGCAGCACAGAGGATTTCAGGAGAGGAGTGTGCTGATCCTGTGGAGGTTACAGGGGGAGAGTTACATAGTGGAAGGAGCAGGGTCCTCCCAGCAGCACAGAGGATGTCAGGAGAGGAGTGTGCTGATCCTGTGGAGAACACAGGATGAGAGTTACATAGTGGAAGGAGCAGGGTCCTCCCAGCAGCACAGAGGATTTCAGGAGAGCAGTGTGCTGATCGTGTGGAGGTCACAGGATGAGAGTTACATAGAGGAAGGAGCAGGGTCCTCCCAGCAGCACAGAGGATTTCAGGAGAGGAGTGTGCTGATCCTGTGGAGGTCACAGGCTGAGAGTTACATAGTGGAAGGAGCAGGGTCCTCCCAGCAGCACAGAGGATTTCAGGAGAGGAGTGTGCTGATCCTGTGGAGGTCACAGGCTGAGAGTTACATAGTGGAAGGAGCAGGGTCCTCCCAGCAGCACAGAGGATTTCAGGAGAGGAGTGTGCTGATCTTGTGGAGGTCACAGGCTGAGAGTTACATAGTGGAAGGAGCAGGGTCCTCCCAGCAGCACAGAGGATTTCAGGAGAGCAGTGTGCTGATCGTGTGGAGGTCACAGGATGAGAGTTACATAGAGGAAGGAGCAGGGTCCTCCCAGCAGCACAGAGGATTTCAGGAGAGGAGTGCGCTGATCCTGTGGAGGTCACAGGATGAGAGTTACATAGAGGAAGGAGCAGGGTCCTCCCAGCAGCACAGAGGATTTCAGGAGAGGAGTGTGCTGATCCTGTGGAGGTCACAGGCTGAGAGTTACATAGTGGAAGGAGCAGGGTCCTCCCAGCAGCACAGAGGATTTCAGGAGAGGAGTGTGCTGATCTTGTGGAGGTCACAGGCTGAGAGTTACATAGTGGAAGGAGCAGGGTCCTCCCAGCAGCACAGAGGATTTCAGGAGAGGAGTGTGCTGATCTTGTGGAGGTCACAGGATGAGAGTTACATAGTGGAAGGAGCAGGGTCCTCCCAGCAGCACAGAGGATTTCAGGAGAGGAGTGTGCTGATCCTGTGGAGGTCACAGACTGAGAGTTACATAGTGGAAAGAGCAGGGTCCTCCCAGCAGCACAGAGGATTTCAGGAGAGGAGTGTGCTGATCCTGTGGAGGTCACAGGCTGAGAGTTACATAGTGGAAGGAGCAGGGTCCTCCCAGCAGCACAGAGGATTTCAGGAGAGGAGTGTGCTGATCCTGTGGAGGTCACAGGATGAGAGTTACATAGTGGAAGGAGCAGGGTCCACCCAGCAGCACAGAGGATTTCAGGAGAGGAGTGTGCTGATCCTGTGGAGGTCACAGGATGAAAGTTACATAGTGGAAGGAGCAGGGTCCTCCCAGCAGCACAGAGGATTTCAGGAGAGGAGTGTGCTGATCCTGTGGAGGTCACAGGCTGAGAGTTACATAGAGGAAGGAGCAGGGTCCTCCCAGCAGCACAGAGGATTTCAGGAGAGGAGTGTGCTGATCCTGTGGAGGTCACAGACTGAGGGTTACATAGTGGAAGGAGCAGGGTCCTCCAAGCAGCACAGAGGATTTCAGGAGAGGAGTGTGCTGATCCTGTGGAGGTCACAGACTGAGAGTTACATAGTGGAAGGAGCAGGGTCCTCCCAGCAGCACAGAGGATTTCAGGAGAGGAGTGTGCTGATCTTGTGGAGGTCACAGGCTGAGAGGTATATAGTGAAAGGAGCAGGGTCCCAGCAGCACAGAGGATTTAAGGTTTGCAGCATGCTGTGAGACCTGGGATGTTTCCTCTATGTACTGATCAGTTGACGGCACAGTACTGAGCGCTGCTCTGATCACCATCTGATGAAAAGCTGCAGGGTCTCTGCTCATCAATTAGCGGCACTGACTGAGCGGGGAAATTAATGTGAGCGGACAGGGGTGTAGTGGGGGCGCACACTAAGAAGTCCCAACTACACCATTATAACCGTATCTAATCCTATACTGTGTGATACTGTCTGCTGAGCTGTGTATCTAATCCTATCCTGTGTGATACTGTCTGCTGAGCTGTGTATCTAATCCTATCCTGTGTGATACTGTCTGCTGAGCTGTGTATCTAATCCTATCCTGTGTGATACTGTCTGCTGAGCCCTGTATCTAATCCTATCCTGTGTGATACTGTCTGCTGAGCTGTGTATCTAATCCTGTGTGATACAGTCTGCTAAAATGTGTATCTAATCCTATCCTGTGTGATACTGGCTACTGAGCGATGTATCTAATCCTATCCTGTGTGATACTGTCTGCTGAGCTTTGTATCTAATCCTATCCTGTGTGATACTGTCTGCTGAGCTGTGTATCTAATCCTATCCTGTGTGATACTGTCTGCTGAGCTGTGTATCTAATCCTATCCTGTGTGATACTGTCTGCTGAGCTGTGTATCTAATCCTATCCTGTGTGATACTGTCTGCTGAGCTGTATCTAATCCTATCCTGTGTGATACTGTCTGCTGAGCTGTGTATCTAATTCTATCCTGTGTGATACTGTCTGCTGAGCCGTGTATCTAATCCTATCCTGTGTGATACTGTCTGCTGAGGTGTGTATCTAATCCTGTGTGATACAGTCTGCTAAAATGTGTATCTAATCCTATCCTGTGTGATACTGGCTACTGAGCGATGTATCTAATCCTATCCTTTGTGATACTGTCTGCTGAGCTTTGTATCTAATCCTATCCTGTGTGATACTGTCTGCTGAGCTGTGTATCTAATCCTATCCTGTGTGATACTGTCTGCTGAGCTGTGTATCTAATCCTATCCTGTGTGATACTATCTGCTGAGCTGTGTATCTAATTCTATCCTGTGTGATACTGTCTGCTGAGCTGTATCTAATCCTATCCTGTGTGATACTGTCTGCTGAGCTGTATCTAATCCTATCCTGTGTGATACTGTCTGCTGAGCTGTGTATCTAATTCTATCCTGTGTGATACTGTCTGCTGAGCTGTATCTAATCCTATCCTGTGTGATACTGTCTGCTGAGCTGTGTATCTAATCCTATCCTGTGTGATACTGTCTGCTGAGCTGTGTATCTAATCCTATCCTGTGTGATACTGTCTGCTGAGCTGTGTATCTAATCCTATCCTGTGTGATACTGTCTGCTGAGCTGTGTATCTTATCCTATCCTGTGTGATACTGTCTGCTGAGCTGTGTATCTAATCCTATCCCGTGTGATACTGTCTGCTGAGCGGTGTATCTAATTCTATCCTGTGTGATACAGTCTGCTAAAATGTGTATCTAATCCTATCCTGTGTGATACTGGCTACTGAGCTGTATCTAATCCTCTCCTGTGTGATACTGTCTGCTGAGCTGTGTATCTAATCCTATCCTGTGTGATACTGTCTGCTGAGCCTTGTATCTAATCCTATCCTGTGTGATACTGTCTGCTGAGCTGTGTATCTAATCCTGTTCTGTGTGATACTGTCTGCTGAGCTGTGTATCTAATCCTATCCTGTGTGATACTGTCTGCTGAGCCCTGTATCTAATCCTATCCTGTGTGATACTGTCTGCTGAGCTGTGTATCTAATCCCATCATATGTGATACTGTCTGCTGAGCTGTGTATCTAATCCTATCCTGTGTGATACTGTCTGCTGAGCTGTGTATCTAATCCTGTGTCCTAAGACTCCTCCCAATTGTGTCCTCCCAGTAAACTGCTGGCTGTGTGACCGCACTGCTGTAATGTTCCCACAAGGGGCGTCACATCCGCTGGTGTTATAGATGAGCCCAGACAGCTCTGGCATAGTAGAGCACCCAGTGACAGTATCCTATATTACACACCAGATACTACAACCCCCATTATCTGCCCCTGTGCCTCAATGCTCCACATACTTCCAGCAGTGAGTGTGACAGTAATTACACCATCAGTTACGAGGATGAACGACCCCCCCCCTTCCCCCCACCCTCCCTAATTCTTTCAACTGCGGCCAAAACCAGCCAGGAACAGATACAGAATTTTTCTAATTAAAATTCCTTATATGGCGGAGATAGCGAAAAATGTAAACAGGACAAGATCCCGACCCTTATACGCATCTCACTGTCTTGAAGAACTTGTACTCTACAATAATGCAGAAGCCTCCAAACAAGTAATGATACATTGTATTCTGGCTGATAACAGGGACAATAGACTGTATTCTCCTGTCCTACAGTCATCCTCTCCCCTGAAATGGCTGATAACAGGGGGCAATAGACTGTATTCTCCTGTCCTACAGTCATCCTCTCCCCTGAAATGGCTGATAACAGGGGACAATAGACTGTATTCTCCTGTCCTACAGTCATCCTCTCCCCTGAAATGGCTGATAACAGGGGGCAATAGACTGTATTCTCCTGTCCTACAGTCATCCTCTCCCCTGAAATGGCTGATAACAGGGGGCAATAGACTGTATTCTCCTGTCCTACAGTCATCCTCTCCTCTGACATGGCTGATAACAGGGAGCAATAGACTGTATTCTCCTGTCCTACAGTCATCCTCTCCCCTGAAATGGCTGATAACAGGGAGCAATAGACTGTATTCTCCTGTCCTACAGTCATCCTCTCCCCTTAAATGGCTGATAACAGGAGGCAATAGACTGTATTCTCCTGTCCTACATTCATCCTCTCCCCTGAAATGGCTGATAACAGGAGGCAATAGACTGTATTCTCCTGTCCTACAGTCATCCTCTCCCCTGAAATGGCTGATAACAGGGGGCAATAGACTGTATTCTCCTGTCCTACAGTCACCCTCTCCCCTGAAATGGCTGATAACAGGGGGCAATAGACTGTATTCTCCTGTCCTACAGTCATCCTCTCCCCTGAAATGGCTGATAACAGGGGGCAATAGACTGTATTCTCCTGTCCTACAGTCATCCTCTCCTCTGAAATGGCTGATAACAGGGGGCAATAGACTGTATTCTCCTGTCCTACAGTCATCCTCTCCCTGAAATGGCTGATAACAGGGGGCAATAGACTGTATTCTCCTGTCCTACAGTCATCCTCTCCCCTGAAATGGCTGATAACAGGGGGCAATAGACTGTATTCTCCTGTCCTACAGTCATCCTCTCCCCTTAAATGGTTGATAACATGGGGCAATAGACTGTATTCTCCTGTCCTACAGTCATCCTCCCCCTGAAATGGCTGATAACAGGGGGCAATAGACTGTATTCTCCTGTCCTACAGTCTTCCTCTCCCCTGAAATGGCTGATAACAGGGGGCAATAGACTGTATTCTCCTGTCCTACAGTCATTCTCTCCTCTGATATGGCTGATAACAGGGGGCAATAGACTGTATTCTCCTGTCCTACAGTCATCCTCTCCCCTGAAATGGCTGATAACAGGGGGCAATAGACTGTATTCTCCTGTCCTACAGTCATTCTCTCCTCTGATATGGCTGATAACAGGGGGCAATAGACTGTATTCTCCTGTCCTACATTCATCCTCTCCCCTGAAATGGCTGATAACAGGAGGCAATAGACTGTATTCTCCTGTCCTACAGTCATCCTCTCCTCTGAAATGGCTGATAACAGGGGGCAATAGACTGTATTCTCCTGTCCTACAGTCATCCTCTCCCCTGAAATGGCTGATAACAGGGGGCAATAGACTGTATTCTCCTGTCCTACAGTCATCCTCTCCCCTGAAATGGCTGATAACAGGGGGCAATAGACTGTATTCTCCTGTCCTACAGTCATCCTCTCCCCTGAAATGGCTGATAACAGGGAGCAATAGACTGTATTCTACTGTCCTACAGTCATCCTCTCCACTGAAATGGCTGATGACAGGGGGCAATAGACTGTATTCTCCTGTCCTACAGTCATCCTCTCCCCTGAAATGGCTGATAACAGGTAGCAATAGACTGTATTCTCCTGTCCTACAGTCATCCTCTCCCCTGAAATGGCTGATAACAGGGACAATAGACTGTATTCTCCTGTCCTACAGTCATCCTCTCCCCTGAAATGGCTGATAACAGGGAGCAATAGACTGTATTCTCCTGTCCTACAGTCATCCTCTCCCCTGAAATGGCTGATAACAGGGACAATAGACTGTATTCTCCTGTCCTACAGTCATCCTCTCCCCTGAAATGGCTGATAACGGGGAGCAATAGACTGTATTATCCTGTCCTACAGCCATCCTCTCCCCTGAAATGGCTGATAACAGGGGGCAATAGACAGTATTCTCCTGCCCTACAGTCATCCTCTCCCCTGAAATGGCTGATAACAGGCGGCAATAGACTGTATTCTCCTGTCCTACAGTCATCCTCTCCCCTGAAATGGCTGATAACAGGGAGCAATAGACTGTATTTTACTGTCCTACAGTCATCCTCTCCCCTGAAATGGCTGATGACAGGGGGCAATAGACAGTATTCTCCTGTCCTACAGTCATCCTCTCCCCTAAAATGGCTGATAACAGGGGTTAATAGACTGTATTCTTCTGTCCTACAGTCATCCTCTCCTCTGAAATGGCTGATAACAGGAGGCAATAGACTGTATTCTCCTGTCCTACAGTCATCCTCTCCCCTGAAATGGCTGCTAACAGGGGTAATAGACTGTATTCTCCTGCCCTACAGTCATCCTCTCCCCTGAAATGGCTGATAACAGGTAGCAATAGACTGTATTCTCCTGTCCTACAGTCATCCTCTCCCCTGAAATGGCTGATAACAGGGACAATAGACTGTATTCTCCTGTCCTACAGTCATCCTCTCCCCTGAAATGGCTGATAACTGGGAGCAATAGACTGTATTCTCCTGTCCTACAGTCATCCTCTCCCCTGAAATGGCTGATAACAGGGACAATAGACTGTATTCTCCTGTCCTACAGTCATCCTCTCCCCTGAAATGGCTGATAACGGGGAGCAATAGACTGTATTATCCTGTCCTACAGCCATCCTCTCCCCTGAAATGGCTGATAACAGGGGGCAATAGACAGTATTCTCCTGCCCTACAGTCATCCTCTCCCCTGAAATGGCTGATAACAGGCGGCAATAGACTGTATTCTCCTGTCCTACAGTCATCCTCTCCCCTGAAATGGCTGATAACAGGGAGCAATAGACTGCATTTTACTGTCCTACAGTCATCCTCTCCCCTGAAATGGCTGATAACAGGGACAATAGACTGTATTCTCCTGTCCTACAGTCATCCTCTCCCCTGAAATGGCTGATAACAGGGGGCAATATACTGTATTCTCCTGTCCTACAGTCATCCTCTCCCCTGAAATGGCTGCTAACAGGGGGCAATAGACTGTATTCTCCTGTCCTACAGTCATCCTCTCCCCTGAAATGGCTGATAACAGGGAGCAATAGACTGTATTCTCCTGTCCTACAGTCATCCTCTCCCCTGAAATGGCTGATAACAGGGAGCAATAGACTGTATTTTACTGTCCTACAGTCATCCTCTCCCCTGAAATGGCTGATGACAGGGGGCAATAGACAGTATTCTCCTGTCCTACAGTCATCCTCTCCCCTAAAATGGCTGATAACAGGGGTTAATAGACTGTATTCTCCTGCCCTACAGTCATCCTCTCCCCTGAAATGGCTGATAACAGGCGGCAATAGACTGTATTCTCCTGTCCTACAGTCATCCTCTCCCCTGAAATGGCTGATAACAGGGAGCAATAGACTGCATTTTACTGTCCTACAGTCATCCTCTCCCCTGAAATGGCTGATAACAGGGACAATAGACTGTATTCTCCTGTCCTACAGTCATCCTCTCCCCTGAAATGGCTGATCAAACAAAGCAATAGCTGATCTTAGGGAGACCAGCTACAAAAATACCGTGGAGCCTCACTTAAGAGTCTCAAACACAGCAATCCAAAGTGCAAAGCTCCCTGGGAACATAAATGCAAAGATTGTGGGCTCCAGTCAGGTCTCAACACAGTGAAAGCTGATACCAGGAAGGAAAGACAGCAAGGGTGACTCTATTACAGAGATCATCAAACCACCTATTAAGTGGCCCCTATGTCAAGAATAGCCAGAATCCTACCCACACTGATGACGGGCAACACCCCGAAACAGCTGTCTGTGGATGGATAACTTGCTTAGGTCTTCCCTGTCACATCCTTAAAGCTTGTAAAAGAGCGGGATCTTGACATAGGGGCCACTTAATATGGTGGTTTTGGTGATCTCTGTAATGGAGACACCCCTTTGCTTGTTTTTCCTTCCTTTGAGGGATATCTGGCTTTCACTGTGTTGTAGACCCATAACTGGGGCTCCACAATCTTTCTGAAATGGCTGATAACAGGGACAATAGACTGTATTCTCCTGTCCTACAGTCATCCTCTCCCCTGAAATGGCTGATAACGGGAGCAATAGACTGTATTCTCCTGTCCTACAGTCATCCTCTCCCTGAAATGGCTGGATAACAGGGACAATAGACTGTATTCTCCTGTCCTACAGTCATCCTCTCCCTGAAATGGCTGATAACGGGGATGCACATAGACTGTGTATTCTCCTGTCCTACAGTCATCCTCTCCCCTGAAATGGCTGATAACGGGGAGCAATAGACTGTATTCTCCTGTCCTACAGTCATCCTCTCCCCTGAAATGGCTGATAACAGGGACAATAGACTGTATTCTCCTGTCCTACAGTCATCCTCTCCCCTGAAATGGCTGATAACGGGGAGCTCTGCAATGGCTGATAACAGGGACAATAGACTGTATTCTCCTGTCCTACAGTCATCCTCTCCCCTGAAATGGCTGATAACAGGGGGCAATAGACAGTATTCTCCTGCCCTACAGTCATCCTCTCCCCTGAAATGGCTGATAACAGGCGGCAATAGACTGTATTCTCCTGTCCTACAGTCATCCTCTCCCCTGAAATGGCTGATAACAGGGAGCAATAGACTGTATTTCTACTGTCCTACAGTCATCCTCTCCCTGAAATGGCTGATGACAGGGGGCAATAGACAGTATTCTCCTGTCCTACAGTCATCCTCTCCCCTAAAATGGCTGATAACAGGGGTTAATAGACTGTATTCTTCTGTCCTACAGTCATCCTCTCCTCTGAAATGGCTGATAACAGGAGGCAATAGACTGTATTCTCCTGTCCTACAGTCATCCTCTCCCCTGAAATGGCTGCTAACAGGGGTAATAGACTGTATTCTCCTGCCCTACAGTCATCCTCTCCCCTGAAATGGCTGATAACAGGGAGCAATAGACTGTATTCTCCTGTCCTACAGTCATCCTCTCCCCTGAAATGGCTGATAACAGGGACAATAGACTGTATTCTCCTGTCCTACAGTCATCCTCTCCCCTAAAATGGCTGATAACAGGGGGCAATATACTGTATTCTCCTGTCCTACAGTAATCCTCTCCCCTGAAATGGCTGCTAACAGGGGGCAATAGACTGTATTCTCCTGTCCTACAGTCATCCTCTCCCCTGAAATGGCTGATAACAGGGAGCAATAGACTGTATTCTCCTGTCCTACAGTCATCCTCTCCCCTGAAATGGCTGATAACAGGGAGCAATAGACTGTATTTTACTGTCCTACAGTCATCCTCTCCCCTGAAATGGCTGATGACAGGGGGCAATAGACAGTATTCTCCTGTCCTACAGTCATCCTCTCCCCTGAAATGGCTGATTACAGGGGTTAATAGACTGTATTCTTCTGTCCTACAGTCATCCTCTCCTCTGAAATGGCTGATAACAGGAGGCAATAGACTGTATTCTCCTGTCCTACAGTCATCCTCTCCCCTGAAATGGCTGATAACAGGGGCAATAGACTGTATTCTCCTGTCCTACAGTCATCCTCTCCCCTGAAATGGCTGATAACAGGGAGCAATAGACTGTATTCTCCTGTCCTACAGTCATCCTCTCCCCTGAAATGGCTGATAACAGGGGACAATAGACTGTATTCTCCTGTCCTACAGTCATCCTCTCCCCTGAAATGGCTGATAACATGGGGCAATAGACTGTATTCTCCTGTCCTACAGTCATCCTCTCCCCTGAAATGGCTGATAACAGGGGGCAATAGACTGTATTCTCCTGTCCTACAGTCATCCTCTCCCCTGAAATGGCTGATAACAGGGGCAATAGACTGTATTCTCCTGTCCTACAGTCATCCTCTCCCCTGAAATGGCTGATAACAGGGGCAATAGACTGTATTCTCCTGTCCTACAGTCATCCTCTCCCCTGAAATGGCTGATAACAGGGGACAATAGACTGTATTCTCCTGTCCTACAGTCATCCTCTCTCCTGAAATGGCTGATAACAGGGGCAATAGACTGTATTCTCCTGTCCTACAGTCATCCCTCTCCCCTGAAATGGCTGATAACAGGGGCAATAGACTGTATTCTCCTGTCCTACAGTCATCCTCTCCCCTGAAATGGCTGATAACAGGGGGCAATAGACTGTATTCTCCTGTCCTACAGTCATCCTCTCCCCTGAAATGGTTGATAACAGGGGGCAATATACTGTATTCTCCTGTCCTACAGTCATCCTCTCCCCTGAAATGGCTGATAACAGGGACAATAGACTGTATTCTCCTGTCCTACAGTCATCCTCTCCCCTGAAATGGCTGATAACAGGGGACAATAGACTGTATTCTCCTGCCCTACAGTCATCCTCTCCCCTGACATGGCTGATAACAGGGAGCAATAGACTGTATTCTCCTGTCCTACAGTCATCCTCTCCTCTCCCCTGAAATGGCTGATAACAGGGAGCAATAGACTGTATTCTCCTGTCCTACAGTCATCCTCTCCCCTGAAATGGCTGATAACAGGGGGCAATAGACTGTATTCTCCTGTCCTACAGTCATCCTCTCCCCTGAAATGGTTGATAACAGGGGGCAATAGACTGTATTCTCCTGTCCTACAGTCATCCTCTCCCCTGAAATGGCTGATAACAGGGAGCAATAGACTGTATTCTCCTGTCCTACAGTCATCCTCTCCCCTGAAATGGCTGATAACAGGGGACAATAGACTGTATTCTCCTGTCCTTGCCCCGCGGTCCCATTTGGATGTTGTACAGCGCAGGTTAATGCCTCCATTTCCTGCAGCTTGTGTGATAAGTGACGGGTGGGTTGTGTACACAGGCCTGGTGAAGAGTGATGGATGCCAGTAATTCACAGCCACTGAGTCGGCAGAATGAAGGGTTTGAAATCCAGTCTCCCCTGCAGTTATGCTGCAGCATCAAAAGGCACGGCGCTTCCTTGCAGAGCGGCGAGCGCCTCTCGTCTGATCGCTGCTCATTAGGATACTTTAAAGATTCCTTTATTGTTTCAAAGGCAGCATGTAAATTTTTAATCACTTGTCAGCACAGAGCGGACACAGCGCAGCCGCTCTCATTGACAGCACTCGCCTGCTGTACTCTGAATGGTAAATCGAGGCACCTTGTCTCCCTGTATATTATATGGAGTCACCTGAAAGAATAAGGAGAGGGGGAGGAGAAGTTACATGCACATCCAAGTCCCAGTGCTTTTACTATGAAGAATCCTTTCTGATATATGAGAACAGACAGATCTCGAGCCCTGCTGTCCTTAGTATGATGAATTCACTACAATATTTAACAGTACAGGTCCTTTTGGAGGTTTCCCAGGTTTACTGCTTTTACTATTAAGAATCCTTGTTTGAGTCAATGCTTCTTCCCCGATATTACTTCACTTACTGTTCAGAATGATTTTTTACTTTTCTGGTAAAATTAATTTTTGATGGTTCCTGTAGGGCTTTTATTCCAATACTCTTACTGTAGAGAACCCTCATTGAAAATGATAAAATATCAGTTTTTTTTTACCTCTGTTGTCTTCTGTTGGGACCCATATTATTTCATGCTCAATATGTAAGTGAAACGTGTAGCGGTTGCAAAACATTGGGTCTTTATAAAGGAATTGATTCTTTGTGGTTAGAGCAGTACTGGATAATGCATAAATGGATGGTGACAAGACCAGCACTGGCCACAGGATATGGTGGAAAACCCTCAGCACTGGATGGATGTGTATTTTTTAGTGTTACCACTTTTTGCTGAGAAGAATTCTTTTTAGTGGTCTCTTTTTCTTTGCTGTATTCCTGCTCTTACTGTAAAGAATCCATTTAAATATATTAAAAATACTCTGTTAGGTTTCTACAGTGTCCCATTTTTGCTTTATTCCTACTTTTACTGAAAATAATTCTATGTAGTTTTCTACAATTTCATCTTTTCTTTTGATTTTGCTTTATTACTATATTTATTCCTATAAATAATCCTTTTTAAGTTTTCTAAAATGTCCTCATTTTCTTTGATTTTGCTGTTTTCCCGCTCTTACTGTGCATAATTCTTTCTAGTTTTCTAAAATTTTCATTTTCTTTGATTTTGTTGAATTCCTGCTCTTACTGTAAATAATCCTTTTTAGTTTTCCACAGTTTTGTCGTTTTTGTTTTGCTTTATTCCTGCTCTTATTGTACAGAATCAGTTTAGTTTTGTACAATTTCATTTTCTCAGGTTTTGCTTTATTCCTGCTCTTACTGTAAAGAATCCTGTTTAGTTCTTTACCGTTTTCTTTTTTTCTTTGATTTAGCCTTACTCCCTTTTTTCTTGCTCTTACTGAGAAAAAAACGTTTTATTTTCTTTCTAGTATAGGCTGCGTTTCTTTCATTTGCTCTTACTGGGAAGAATCCTTTCCTGTATTCCATTGATAACGCCATCTTGTGGTTGTGTGCTATATTGTAACTTTGCTCTGACCGTAGAAACCTCTTTTCAGCCATCAGAAAATCTCCCATAATTCCTCTTGTAGGGCACCTAGCTGATGTAGATCTACCGCCACCCACCACCATCTATACCCGTTTCTGTGTGTCCTGTGCTGGACAAACCTCCCCGTTTCCTCTCTTAACCCCTTGAAGACCACAGGTTTATACCCCCCTAGTGACCAGGCCCTTTTTCACAATTCCGCACTACACTACTTTCACCGTTTATTGCTCCGTCATACAACTTACCACCCAAATGAATTTTACCTCCTTTTCTTCTCACTAATAGAGCTTTCATTTGGTGCTATTTCATTCTTGCTGAAATTTTTACTTTTTTTGATATTTAACTTTTTTTGACGAAATTTTGGCAAAAAAACGACATTTTTCGCTTTCTGTTGTAAAAATTTTCAAATAACACTACATTTCAATTTAAATTTTTCTCTAAATTTATTGTTCTACATGTCTTTGATAAAAAAAAATGCAATAAGTGTATATTTATTGGTTTGGGTAAAAGTTATAGCGTTTACAAACTATGGTGCAAAAAAGTGAGTTTCTGCACTTTGACTTTCTGAGCACCTGTCCTGTTTCCTGACGTGCTACAATGCCCAGACAGTAGAAACACCCCACAAATGACCCCATTTCGGAAAGTAGACACCCTAAGGTATTCGCTGAGGGGCATAGTGAGTTCATGTAATTTTTTATTTTTTGTCACAAGTTAGCGGAAATGGAATTTATTTATTTTTTTCAAAAAATTTCATTTTCCGCTAACTTGTGTCAAAAAATAAAAACTTCCATGAACTCGCTATGCCCCTTATTGCGGATCTGCACTTCCGGATCCGCAAAAATATAGAACATGTCCTATTCTTGTCCGGAATTGCGGACAAAAAAAGGCATTTTCTATATAGCTCTGGCAATGTGCGGATCCGCAAAATGCGGAAAGCACATTGCCGGTGTCTGTATTTTGCGGATCCGCAGATCCATGGATCCGCAAAACACATACGGACGTCTGAATGAGCCTTACAGGGGGGTGATTAGTGACAGGGGGGGTGACAGGGGGTGATCAGGGGGGGTGACATGGGTGATCAGGGGTTAATCAGTGATGGGGGGTGGGGGGTGTGTGTGTGTAGTGATTGGTGCACTTTACTTATGTTTCCTCTGGTGGTCCCAGACAAAGGGACCACCAGACGAGCAGACAGCAGGCATATCAGACGCGGTTTACAAAACAGCGTCTGATATGCGTTTTAAATGCGTTTTTTTCGCACCTACAGCCTGCCAGCGCATGATCAGCGCTGGCAGCCTGTAGTTTCAGTTGTCCCGATTACGATCGCTTGAACACGCACCGGCGTTAGCGTGGCGGCAAGTGGTTTTTAAAGGGGATGTTCACCTTTTGGCCTTAAGGCAGGGCTGGACAATCAGATTTCAGTTCACATAATGCTGCCATATCATGCACAAATAATTCTGCCATATAGTGCCCAGGTTATATGCAGCGTCTGAATAATGTGGATAACTGTCACCTCAAAAAACCATCCCTGGCGTAAGGTGACGAGTCTGCGAGAGAGAAGGTCACGTGCGCCGGCGGCGGTAACAGCTGGCGGTGGACATCCCCTTTAAGAATCCAGAAATCTCCGCCACCCATCAGCCGCGATGTGTTAACGATGGCGGCCGCGTTCTCCCTTCTCGTTGAACCTTCTTTGGTTGTGCTCCCCCCGCACAGAACGCAGCTCGGCGGCGGCGTTGGCGCTCTCATCCTGCGCCGTGATGTGATGATGTGAGGATCTAATCAGCCTTCAATGTCGGCCCCTCCCTGTGCGCGCAGCGGCGTCCGGACCGCGGGGAACCGGAGACGCGGACTCATAAACAAGCTCGCCAGCTAATAAGCATTGTGCCGTGTCCGTCCGCCGCGCCAGTGGGCGCCATTATCATATCCATTAACCCTTCTGCTGCCGATAACATTTCTCAAAAATTCCAAAAGTAACCGGGGATATGTCTGGGGAGCGGGGGCGTGACTTCTCATCGGTTTTTGGCGGGACCTGGCGCTGATTTAATTGGATCTAGAAACGTAAACTTCAAAACAAAGATAGCCTTCACCGCCGGGGTGGGGGGGGGCTGGTTTACCCACTCAATGGCAGTGCAGGGGTTAAGTGCTGAGCCACCCCTGTAAAATTGTCCCCAAGCAAAAAAAAAAAAAAAAACAGGCAGAAAAGGGGGAACGGCCCCAGGAAAACAGGTCTTTGAAGTGGGACCCCCAGTCGCGTGCGCTCGTCTGAAGGATCGGCGGTCCGCCGCTTTGATGTGAGGAGAAGAAGAGCTTGTAATTACCAGCAGTGACTGCAGAGATATGGGGGGGGGGGGAGTATCACTCTCATCAGGAGCCACATAATTATCTCATCATCCTGATACATCCTGGGATACATTGTTACTTGTTTAAAGGGACGGAGAAGTGCCGGGCTATGAAGGGTTAACAGTGAACCCCAGAATATTTCCCGGGGCCCCCAGGTTCGGTGTGTGTGCACTTTCTGAATTTGCAGTATTATATGATGTGGGGTCATGTACTGGGTAAATACCCACCATGTGTACAGGAGGGGGCGTGACCCTTGGGCAACACCCAGACCACACAGTCATGAAGTAATGTAGGCAAAAAGTGTTATCATTTCATCTCTATGTTGTGTTCACTGTATGGCAGTCTATAAGCACTTTATGGCAGTATTGTGCTGGCACTGTATGGCGGTATTGTGCTGGCACTGTATGGCTGTATTTAGGCACAGTATGGCAGTATTGTACTGGCACTGTATGGCAGTATTGTGCTGGCACTGTATGGCTGTATTTAGGCACAGTATGGCGGTATTGTGCTGGCACTGTATGGCGGTATTGTGTTGCACTGTATGGCAGTATTTAGGCACTGTATGGCGGTATTGTGTTGCACTGTATGGCAGTATTTAGGCACTGTATGGCGGTATTGTGTTAGCACTGTATGGCGGTATTGTGTTGCACTGTATGGCTGTATTTAGGCACTGTATGGCAGAATTGTGCTTGCACTGTATGGCTGTATTTTACGAGCACTGTATGGCGGTTTTGTGCTGGCACTGTGTGGCGGTATTTAGGTTCTGTATGGCGGTATTGTGCAGGTACTGTATGTTGGTTTTGTGCTGGCACTGTGTGGCGGTATTTAGGCACTGTATGGCGGTATTGTGCTGGCACTGTATGGCAGTATTTAGTCACTGTATGGTGGTATAGTGCTGGCACTGTATGGCGGTATTGTGCTGGCAATGTATGGCGGTATTAAGGTACTGTATGGCGGTATTGTGCAGGCAATGTATGGCGGTATTTAGGTACTGTATGGCGGTATTGTGCTGGCAATGTATGGCGGTATTTAGGTACTGTATGGCGGTTTTGTGCTGGCAATGTATGGCGGTATTTAGGTACTGTATGGTGGTATTGTGCAGGCACTGTATGGCGGTATTGTGATGGCACCGTATGGCGGTTATTTAGGCACTGTATGGCGGTATTGTGCTGCATTGCATTACTTATCCTGTACTGGTCCTGAGTTACATTCTGTATTATACTCCAGAGCTGCACTCACTATTCTGCTGGTGGAGTCACTGTGTACATACATTACTTATCCTGTACTGATGCTGAGTTACATCCTGTATTATACTCCAGAGCTGCACTCACTATTCTGCTGGTGGAGTTACTGTTTACATACATTACTTATCCTGTACTGATCCTGAGTTACATCCTGTATTATACTCCAGAGCTGTACTCACTATTCTGCTGATAGTCACTGTGTACATACATAACTTATCCTGCACTGATGCTGAGTTACATCCTGTATTATACTCCAGAGCTGCACTCACTATTCTGCTGGTGCAGTCACTGTGTACATACATTACTTATCCTGTACTGATCCTGAGTTACATCCTGTATTATACTCCAGAGCTGCACTCACTATTCTGCTGGTGCAGTCACTGTGTACATACATTACTTATCCTGTACTGATCCTGAGTTACATCCTGTATTATACTCCAGAGCTGCACTCACTATTCTGCTGGTGCAGTCACTGTGTACATACATTACTTATCCTGTACTAATCCCGAGTTACATCCTGTATTATCCTCCAGAGCTGCACTCACTATTCTGCTGGTGGAGTCACTGTGTACTTACATTACTTATCCTGTACTGATCCTGAGTTACATCCTGTATTATACTCCAGAGCTGCACTCACTATTCTGCTGGTGCAGTCACTGTGTACATGCATTACTTTTCCTGTACTGATCCTGAGTTACATCCTGTATTATCCTCCAGAGCTGCACTCACTATTCTGCTGGTGCAGTCACTGTGTACATACATTACTTATCCTGTACTGATTCTGAGTTACATCCTGTATTATACTCCAGAGCTGCACTCACTATTCTGCTGGTGCAGTCACTGTGTACATACATTACTTATCCTGTACTGATCCTGAGTTACATCCTGTATTATACTCCAGAGCTGCACTCACTATTCTGCTGGTGCAGTCACTGTGTACATACATTACTTATCCTGTACTGATCCTGAGTTACATCCTGTATTATACTCCAGAGCTGCACTCACTATTCTGCTGGTGCAGTCACTGTGTACATACATTACTTATCCTGTACTGATCCTGAGTTACATCCTGTATTATACTCCAGAGCTGCACTCACTATTCTGCTGGTGCAGTCACTGTGTACATACATTACTTATCCTGTACTGATCCTGAGTTACATCCTGTATTATACTCCAGAGCTGCACTCACTATTCTGCTGGTGCAGTCACTGTGTACATACATTACTTATCCTGTACTGATCCTGAGTTACATCCTGTATTTCTTTTATTAAAATTTTAAAACAAAACAGATAAATAAATATATAAAAACAGAGACCAAACCAACCATACAGGACATGATGCTCCTCAGCGCGGCGCAGACAGCACCGGTCCAGCCCATCACTCGCCACAGAACACCAGCTATGTACAATATATACAATATTTACAATATCTATGTACATGTACTAACCTTCCTGATCCGGTTGCACCTACCTACACTTAACAAATACAGAAGTTAAAACAAACTTACAAAAAGCCCAACCACCACCACCCCAATGCAACACACAATTTTTTTTTTTTTATATATACATATATATATATATATATACATATATATTATTTTAATATTTTTTTTTTTTTTTTTTTTTTTTTTTTGGTCCCTGAGCTGGTTCCGCATCCCATGCCCCCAGTACATGATAACAGACGTCCATGAACCAGCCCAGGATTTTCTTATATGTCCCAAAGTCCCCAATGTTCCATGGAACCCTCCCCCCATTTACCCACCACCCAACCTAACACTACACCCGACAACTCAACCTACACAAATACAAATATACATATCAACTACATTACATAGTAGACCTTAACCTCACCACCCACCGTGAGGCTTCTCAGCCACACACAACCATTAAAGCCCAAGTTCGGCGCCTGCAAGCCCTATGTCCTCATACAGCCACCAAAACAAAAATCTACAGTGTCAGCTTCAGCCCACCACCGGGAGGGGAGACAACAGGCTAGGGTACCCTAAAGGCAAAACCCCTCCAGAGGAGAGAGGCTCTACCCGCCCCCAACCTCTCGTACTCCAGAGAGCGCACCTTCACCAGGTCTCCGAGAATGTTCCTAACCACCTCATCCACGGGGAGGATTTTGCGTTGCGTCGAAACTAAACACCGTGCATGCCACGTGTAGTACCTGACCACTGAGCTGACTAGGAATAAAGTGCAGAGGTCCCTACCGCCCAGGTGTCTGAATGCTCCATAGGCCCATTCCGCATAGGAAAGAGTGACCAGCCTAGGCCAGCCAATGGAGGTCCCCACCCTGGTGTAAACCTCTGTGTTAAAGGGACAATGAAGCAGGAAGTGGTCCATGCTTTCCAGCACACCACCGCACTCCTCACGGGGACACCCCCTGTCCTCAGAGCTCCTACACTTCAGATTGTCCCTCACACACAGTTTCCCATGGAAGCAGCGCCAAGTCAAGTCAAAGAACTTCAAGGGGATCCTATTGGAATTTAAAAGCCGTAACCCGACCCTCAGATCCCGACCTGGGCAGTCCCTGAGGGCCAGAGGTTTCTGGAAATGGGTCAACAGAACCCTCTGGTCAAGGAGTCTCCTTGACTGAGTCCTGATTTCCCACATCCCCAGACCCCACCGACGTAATACCTTCAGAACCAGGGCAGCATAAGCCGGGAGATGCCCATGTGGTGTGCGGAGATCCTTCACTTGCCCCCTGTCTCCCATTCCTGGAAGAAAGGCCGAAACCATCCCCGACAGGAGGCTACCCACGGAGGAGCCCTCTCTTTCCAGAGGTTCGAGAGATTAATCTTAATAAAGGTGTTCACCAGGAACACCACAGGGTTGACCATACCCAACCCTCCTAGTCTCCTCGTACGGTAAGTAACCTCCCTCTTGACAAGGTTCAGTCTGTTTCCCCATAACATCTGGAAGAACAGACTGTAGACCCGAGTCCAGAAAGGTTCCGGCAAGACGCACACACTGCCCAGATATAACAGCAAAGGGATCAGATAGGTTTTGATAATGTTCACCCTTTCCTGAGGGTCAAAGACCAACCCTTCCACTGGTCCACCTTCTGAGCGGCAATCTTAAGCCTGCTATCCCAATTTTGATGGGGGTAATCCCCTGGCCAAATTCAATGCCGAGGACTTTTGTAGATAACTGGGGCTCTGGAAGGGTGTCCGGGAGATCGAAACCAGGATCTCCACCTCCCAGCCAGAGACTCTCACACTTATCCCGGTTGATCTTGGACCCAGATGACTCTGAGTAGCGCTCTACCTCAGACAGTACCCACTCTGCCTCCCCTCTCGAAGACACAAAGATAGTTACGTCATCAGCATACGCCACCACCCTCAGTGTGGTCTCCGGAGCCGCCCGGTCCATCCTGATGCCCGCCAACGGCCCACGATCAACCCCTCTAAGGAAGGGATCAATCGCGAACACGTACAAAAGCGGGCTCAGAGGACAACCCTGGCGAACCCCAGATCCCACCCCAAAAGGACGGCCAATCCAACCATTCACAAGCGGGAAACTCTCTGCCCCTGCATACAAGGTCTTAAGCCAATCAACAAACCCCCCGGGCAGGCCATATCTCAGAAGGACAGACCAGAGGTACTCGTGGTTAACACGATCAAATGCTTTTGCCTGATCCAAGGACAGCATGTACCCCTTCCAGTGACCTGCCCTGCCCTGCTCCACGGCCTCCCGGACACTGAGCACAGCACTAAAAGTACTGTGGCCGGGAACAGAGCAATGCTGGGCCCCAGAAAGGAGCTGGGGTGCAAACTTCACCAGCCGATTAAATAGCACCTTTGCCAGAATCTTTCTGTCCACACCGAGGAGCGCTATGGGACGCCAATTTTATATCAAGACACGGAGGCTCCTATTTGCTTAACTCTTTCTTTACTGATAGTACAGCAGCAAAGACAACTGAAAATAAGACATAGCAGTAGCCATGGTAACAGCTCCGCCCTCTGCTCCCCTATATAAGGAGCAACTCTGACAGGACACTTCCTCTTTCTTTGCTGCTGGCTAAGATAAGTATTATCCTGTTATTGTCCTTATTGTTAAATTGGTTTGGTATATATATTTGTATATATTTTACCTTATTTCCCCTTCCGTTTCTACTTTACCATTTCTAATTGGGGATTATTATTTTAGTTTTGGTCACATTAAAATATATATATTTCTTATTCTTTCTTGTCCTTAGCCTTTCCCCCTTAGGGGGAGGGGGAATATCTTCTTATATTGCTCTTAGCCCCCAGGTAGTTTTTCCTCACCTGGGTATTTGGTCAGACCGGCGCTTTTGCGGCTTGTTTGTCCCTTTCTCCTGCCTTTCACGGCCATCTTGTTTCTCCTCCATTGCGGTGAATCTTCGCGCGCTTTCTCCTTCGTGCCGCGCCCGAAATCTCGCGATCTGCGAGATTCTCGTCCGCCATCTTACTACTCCCAGCAGTGACTTCGGCGGCCATCTTGCTTGTCCCGGCCTCCTTGTTCTTGATTGGCGGTCTGTCATTCGTCTCCCTTGCGGACACCATAGTCTGGCCACGCCCCTCTCTAGTGATTGGCCAGTTTTTTCCTTGTGATCCTGCTTCTGTATCGCCCAGAATCTTTCCGTTCTAACGGTCAGCTCCTCATCACTGCGGCACTCCCGTCTGTTAGGCTACCCTCTCAGGTCTGCTAGATCCTTTCTCAGGTCTGCCAAGCTTTAGCTTATTTTCCCTATCTTTATTCTGTTGGGGTGACTTACTCCTCCAGATTCCTGTCATCATGTCCCATGTTCCTTCCAGTATCCCTGCCTCACCTGCCAGCTCCGTGCAGGAGAGACGTTCAGCTCATATTAGACATATTTCTCCTCCCAGGGTCAATGAACCACTGAATCCTGATCCTCAGGCTGTGGCTTTGCAACAATCCATTTCCCAGGCTATTGTCTCAGCCATGGGTTCGGTGTCAGCTACCCTTACACAATCTATATCCCAGGCCCTTAGGTCCCATACAGCCACTTCTGCTGACATGCCTCCTCCGGTCTCCAGAAAACATATGAATGATGGCTCTGATCCATCCCGTGACTGCGCGAATGAGTCGCGTAAAAGAGCTAACCCGCGCCCGGCAGAAAGGGCACGATTATGGAAGACCGCCCGGTCTTTACCGGATCCGGTATCAGATTCAGACGCAGAGTCTGTTGAGGAGACCTTTGAACGCTGGTCCCAGCATTCTGGGGACGATTTGATAGATGTCGCAGTTGATCCTGCCCTAGATGACCCGTCTATACACATGGGCACTATTCCTGAACAACAGGATGATGTCAAGGACGCCATACTAGATCCCATGGGCGTTCCTTTGTTCAACCCGGACCATTTACACCATCCTCGGTCCTCAGAGTGGCTTCCTGCCACCCATGTAGCCCAATATTTAGAGGCCAGGATCCGTACTCCCCTGTCCAAAGAGGCTCGCAGCAAGATGAGGGCCGAATGCCCTCGCCCGCTAATTGCTAATAAAATCTGCGAGACCCCTAGTGTGGACCCAAAAGTGGTTCAATTTTTGGCAAAATCTGGGTTTAACCCCCGTAAAGGGTTAGATTCTGCTTTAAAAGCTTGCCAAGACAAGCTACTTGATATGTCTGGCCCTTTAGCCAAGATATTTGATATCGCTGAATCTGCCAGATCCTCTGGTACACAGGTTGACCCCGATGAATTAAGGGGATGGGCCCAGAGGGCCATATGTATTTTGGGCAATGCTAATACCTCTATCTCCATTGAAAGGAGAAAGGCCATCCTTATGAAGGTAGATCCAAAATTGGCCAATTTGTCCCTATCTGAGGCAAGTAAGGAGGCACAAGGACTCCTTTTTATCAAAGAACTTGGAAAATACGTAGGAGCATTCACAGCCCTCGACAAGGCGCAGACCTCAATGCGCCGCGTCTTCCAGCCGCGTTTTTCCTCTAGGGCCGGCAATTCTAGGAGCCGACTTGCTGGCCGGTCAACTTTCCAGCCCAGGGGCACGGGCAGAGGCTCCTACAGCTACCGGCAGTCGCTGCAGGATCAGAAGCACCAGCCGTCCTTTTTCCCCTCCCGGGGAGGACCTTCCCGTTCTAGAGGCTTCAGAGGCACCCCAGGCTCCAGACGCCCATACGGTAAGTCGTCCATGTGTGTCAGATCTGACTTATCAACAGGTTGGGGGAAGACTCCGTCTCTTTTCTCATGTGTGGTCAAGGATCACCTCAGACCAATGGATCCTGTCTACGATTCAGGGTTTCTTCATAGAATTGGTTTCATTCCCAGTAAATCTTCCCCCGGTACCGAGGTTCCCTATGTCGATTCAGAATCGCACGCTCATAGATACCGAACTTGGAATTCTCCTTCAAAAAGGAGCCATAGAACGGTCTCCAGAACCCCTTGCCGGAGTTCTGAGCAATATTTTCCTTGTTCAAAAAAAGGGAGGTCAGTATCGACCCGTCATAAATCTGAAAAATCTGAATACCTTCGTTCGTTACAGACACTTCAAGATGGAAGGAATCCATCTGCTAAGAGACATGCTACTACCCGGGGACTGGTTCGTGAAACTAGATCTCATGGATGCTTACCTCACGGTCCCGGTACATCCAGCTTCACGAAACTTGCTCCAATTCCTGTGGAACGGTCAGACCTGGCGCTTTACCTGCCTTCCCTTTGGTCTGTCGTCAGCCCCATGGTGCTTTACGAAGATCATGAAGCCTGTGGTGGCTTGGCTCAGAGCGAGGGGTGTCCGTCTGATTATATATCTAGACGACATCCTCATTATGGCACAGAATCCTTCCTTGTTATTGAAACACCTACACATGACTACGTCCCTTCTCCTAGACTTGGGTTTCATCCTCAATACCGAAAAATCTTGCCTCCATCCGGCCACATCTATGGTGTTTCTAGGGTTCACCATCGATTCCTTGTCTCTGACGCTCAGTCTTCCTTCTACCAAGGTCCGAGCGATCCGCAAAGAGATCCGGCATTCACTCTCCCTGCCTCAGGTTTCCCTACGTCAGCTCGCACGTCTCATCGGGCTCCTCACCTCATCCATTCAAGCTATATTCCCAGCCCCTCTTCACTACCGGGCTCTTCAGAGGCTCAAGATTGCGCATCTGAGATCCGGAGCCTCTTATGCGGATACTGTGGTCTTGGATACGGAGACCAGGGACGAACTGTTGTGGTGGATCCACAACCTATCAGTATGGAACGGCAGAGCCATCTTCGGCCCTCAGCCGGATCTGATCATAGAGTCGGATGCCAGCCTCCTGGGCTGGGGAGCCCATTGTCAGGGTATCTCCACTGGGGAGCCTGGTCTCCGGAGGAATCTCGGCTTCACATAAATGCCCTCGAGCTTTTAGCGGGATCTTTGCGATCCGCAGTTTTGCTCAGGGATCGGTCAAGGCGTGTATTCGCCTCCGCATGGACAATGTGTCGGCTGTCCGATATGTGAATCGTCTGGGAGGGACCCGCTCTTCCGTTCTGTCTTCTTTAGCCAAGGAGTTTTGGGAATTCTGCCTTACCAACGGCATTTCGGTGGTAGCGGAATACCTTCCAGGTCTCCACAACACCTTGGCGGACTGGAGTTCTCGCTACATCTCGGACTCCAGCGATTGGAGATTAGATTCCAGGGTCTTCCACAACGTCATGTCCATTTGGGGTCCGTGTTCTATCGATTTATTCGCGTCTCGTCTGAACGCTCAATTACCCAGATTTTTCAGTTGGCGTCCGGATCCGGACGCGGAAGCCGTAGACGCCTTCCAGCAATCTTGGGAGGGTTCCCTTCACTATGCGTTCCCTCCATTTGCCGTTATCCCCAGAGTTCTGGCTCAAGTGCGCCTTCAGCAGGCCCAGCTTGTCCTGATAGTTCCCTTCTGGAGAACCCAGTCTTGGTTTCCCCAATTACTCAGTCTCCTGACAGAAGAACCCCGGATTCTGCCATTGTTTCCGCGTCTGCTTCTGGACCCTTTCGAACACGTTCATCCCCTCATTCTAGACGGGTCCCTACAACTCCTAGCATGCAGGATCTCGGGAGTCGTTGGGACTCCCAGGAGATTTCAGCGACGACTAGACACCTTCTGGAGGCAGCCTGGGCTCCAGGAACTCGACGAGCCTACCGAGCTGCGTGGGATGTCTGGGTTCGTTGGTGCAGTTCACGGGGTTTGGATTCCCTACATGCCCCTGTAGGTTCCATTCTTCAATTTCTCTCTTCTCTTTTTGAGGAAGGGAAAGCATATCGCACGATTAATTTATATCGTTCGGCTATTTCTTCCAGACATGCGGGTTTCAACGGTTGTCCGGCCGGTCAGCATCCCATGGTCTGCAGACTGTTACGGGGGTCCCGCTTGTCTCGTCCCCCCAGACCTCGCTTCTCCTCCACTTGGGACGTTGCTCTAGTTCTCCGATTTTTGGAGGCATGGCCCCATAATTCAGGGCTTACTTTGAGACAGCTTTCGGCAAAGTTAGTGACCCTTCTGTGTCTCATATCTTGTAAACGCGTGTCTGATGTCCGTGCTCTGGACATTGACGCTCGTTACTTTACTCCTGAGGGAGTCAGGTTTGACATTTCTAGAAGGACTAAGACTAGTATTAAGTCTGTGTCTTATCCTTCTTTTCCTTCTTCTCGTCAATTGTGCCCAGTGTCGTGCTTAAGGGAGTACGAATCCCGTACTCTACCTTTCCGTTCGGGGAATTCTCCTCAGTTATTCATCTCCTTCAGACGCCCTTTTGCCCCAGTCACGAGTGTTACCCTGTCCCGCTGGGTCAAGTGGATTTTAGCTCTCGCAGGTATTGATACTACCATTTTTACGGCACATTCCGTTCGCGGGGCTTCAGCCACATCCATGTCTGTGGCGGGCGCCCGTCTTGAGGATGTTATGAAGTTAGCAGATTGGTCTCAAGTCTCTACCTTTAGAGAGTTTTACTTTAGACCACCTCCTCACGCCTTTTCTGCTATAATTGCTCAGCTTTAAACTAGCAAATAGGAGCCTCCGTGTCTTGATATAAAATTTAGGATTTTCCTAAGTCATGACGTAAAGTCATGATTTTATGAAAGACACGGAGGCGAGTATTTGCCCACCGCTCTTAGGTTTCGTTGCCCTCCCAGTTTTTCTCAGACTGTCTTATTGATGCATAATGATCAATAGTTGTTCTTGTTTTCATTTATCGTTGGCTATTTTGTACCAGATCTCTCTTTCTCCATCCTCGCAGGTTGATTACATTTGAAGAATCGACGCAAACGTTTCCGGTTCTGTTCCTGTTGGCCATGTTCATGTTGACCACGTTCCGGTTGTCCTGTGGCCTATCCAGAGTTTAGGATCTCGCTGATGTTTTGGGATCGTTTCATCATCTTCTCCAACCAGGAGCGCAAAGAAAGAGGAAGTGTCCTGTCAGAGTTGCTCCTTATATAGGGGAGCAGAGGGCGGAGCTGTTACCATGGCTACTGCTATGTTTTATTTTCAGTTGTCTTTGCTGCTGTACTATCAGTAAAGAAAGAGTTAAGCAAATACTCGCCTCCGTGTCTTTCATAAAATCATGACTTTACGTCATGACTTAGGAAAATCCTAAATTCTCAATGTGGAAAGGATCTTTACCCTTTGACAGGATGATCAGGGCCGACCTCCTCATTGACTTTGGTAGAGTACCCGAGGAGAGACACTCATTTAATTCCTCAGTCAAGAGGGGAACTAAGGTGTCCTTAAAGGTCTTATAAAACTCAGATGTTAAGCCATCCGGACCAGGTGATTTTTTGGGAGCAAGCCCCTCAATCACCAGACTGACTTCCTCTTCACTGATCATTTCTGTCAAAACGTCAAGAGAGGGGTCTACCCCTGGTTCAGGGACAGTTTCAGTCAGGAAAGCCGATATCTTATCACGATCAAGATCCCTCCTTGCCATGAGATGTGAGTAAAAGGATCTGACAACCTCCAGGATCCCTGATCTGGACCTTCTCAGAGAACCCGTACTATCAATCAGTCCTGACACAATCTTACTACTTACTGACATCCTGCAGTTTCTGTAGGGGTCGGGCGAGCGGTATTTCCCGTAATCCCTCTCAAAAACCAAAGATGCGTGCCTATCGTACTGACACCTCATAAGCAAACACTTCACTCTGGAGATCTCCTCACGGCTACCCCAGTCGAGACAAGGCGTTCGAGTTTCCTCCTCAGGCCCTGATACAGGCGATACTTACTCAGACTCCTGAGGCTCGAGAGCTGGCGGAAGAATCTCCCCACCCTTTCCTTGAAGATCTCCCACCACTCAGACTTACTGCTGCAGAGATCCAGCAATGGTACCTGGCTCTGAGCAGAAATCCTCAAAGGACTGTCTTATCTCCGCTTCTTCCAAGAGAGGCAATTGAGCCTCCAGTAGCCCCTTCCCATTCGGGGGTCTCTGTAACATTCAGAGAAAACAAAAATCATACAGTGGTCGGAGAACTCCCACCTCCACAGCGGAAACGGCTGAAGAGACGGCTTCCTCCTTTAAATAAAACCTGTCTATTCTAGACCTACAACTACCCCTATGATAGGTGAACCCTGGGTGGCCTGGGGTGTGCCGAATGTGGACATCCACCAGGCGAGCCTCACTAGCTATACTATTAAGCGCGACGCTGTCGTAAGTCAGCTTGTCCCTGGAACCTCCCCTATCCTGGGGCCTCGTGACAGTATTAAAGTCCCCTCCAAAGACCACCTGCCGACTTGTAAAAGATAGGGCTTGATCCTCATGAAGAGACACTTCCGGTCCCACTTGGACTGGGGACCATAGATGTTAATTAGACGAAGTTCTTGTCCCCTCATGAGGACATCCAGGATCAGGCACCTCCCCATTTCTAATTCAATAACCCGTCGGCATTCTACCGGTGCAGTAAAAGGACTGCCACCCCGCTATACGGCTCGGCCGCAAGAGACCAGTAGGAGGATCCGCGTCTCCACTCCCTTTTAGCTTTAAATACAGATGCCAAATCTGGCAGCCTGGTCTCCTGCAAAAACAAAATGTCAGCTTCAACCCGGCTGAAAAAATCAAAGGCCGCAAATCTAGCCGTATCTGACTTAATGCTGGCGACATTAATGGACGCCAGCGTCAACGGAGTGAGTGCCGCCATCATGGGTGATTGAATTAGATGGCTTTCTTTTCCCACTGCCCCCACCATCTTTTGCATCAGATGATGGCTTACCCCTTTTCAAACACACAGATGTGTCCATTTCACCTCCGTCCTTGTGCTCTGACTCCAGGCCAGCCCCCACCCCTGAGGACATGTTTTCCCCAGTAGAAGGAGGCTCGGCGTCCCCCGCAGGCCCAGGTGTCACCGCAACTCCCGGAACCTCCCCACCGGCTCCCTCCCCTGAGGAGGGGGAAGTGTCACCAATGGCTTGGAACCGGTTTGAGAGACTAATCAGAGGGGGGTTGGTTGTACCTTCCTTTGACATCTGGTGGGTGGGAGAAGATCTTAAATCTCCCTTTTTCCCTGTACGTTTTTACCCTGCTTTTGCCATCCCCACTTCCCCTGTCATGGGGGATAATGAGGAGATGGCACCTTCCTCTTCCTGGATCCTCCTAACTTCCTCATCCAGCTCACTGTCCCTTTGGGCCTCAGCAGTAGCAGCAGTCTCAGGGGTGAGATCAGAGGTCATCCCAGCTTCCCCAGTTGCCTGAGGTTCCCGGGATTCGCCCATCTCCCTCTCCCTTCGGCGATTTTCCTGACGCCTCAGTTGGGCAGGCGTCTTTTGCTTACTTTTCTTCCCTGGCCCCTCTGTTCCTTCACTTCTGCCAGCCCCTGCCCCAGTAGAATTGGCCTCACGGCTTCCTCCCGCCGGGGCATTGACCGCATTGGCAAAGGAATGAGGGCAGCGACTGAATGGGTGACCTAAGTCACCACACAGGTGACACCTAATCTCTGCACATGATGCAGCGAGGTGGCCAATCTCCCCACACAGCGCGCACTTCTGTACAGTGCAGTTAGCACTGAAGTGTGTGGGGCTGCCGCATCTGTGACAGAGCTTCGGCTGACCCTGGTAGAAAATCTGGATGCGATCCCTTCCAAGGAAGGTGGCAGATGGTATGTGAGTAACTGTGTTTCCTAAAAGCCTAAGTTTTACCATAAACGTCCAGGCCCCAGACCAGATGCCATGTTCATCCCTGTTCTTCTTGGGAACCTCCACCACCTCCCCATATCGGCCGAGCCACGTCATGATGTCAATACACGAGAGTGACTCGTTACGGGTTAGAACGGTCACCCTCTTCACGTTGTTCTGACGAGACACTGCCTGGACGGCAAAATCTCGCCAGCTGGGCTCGTCCTTTGCCATCTCATAGTTCGACCAGAAGAGCTCAAGTCCCTCCGGCCGAACAAAGCTGACATCGAACTCAGGGGTCCCATAGGGATGTATCAAGGCGTAGATGTCTGTCGCCTTGAAGCCCATCTTTAGAAGGAGCTCAACTACTTCTGATCTTGAAGGACATGTATCACTGCCCCTCCACCTCAGACGGACCACATTCCTACGGAGAGCACCCTGCCCAGTTGTCGGGAGGGACCACGTGGTCTCCCGGCTCCTTTGCTCTCGGAAGGCTGAGAGGCCATGCCTATCTATCCAAAAGGATAGATCAACCTCCCTCCCCTCTACATTGATTGTGCTCTCCCCTCTCTTTAGAGCCTCCAGAAGACGCCGCTGCAAAGCGCCGTCCCCAGAGCCAGAGGACAAGGAGGGCCCCCTACTCACCCGGCTGTGACAGTAGCAAAGCTGCGCACAGGGGCTGCCACAGCCGGGGGCAACCGGACCAGGTTCCACACCCTCCCCACTTACCAAAGACCCTCCACCGCCCACTTCCATATCTTCCATCCCCAAACCAGCCTTACTTACAACAGATTCTGCGACCTCCCTTCCTTCCCTCCTAACACCATTCACTCCACCATCCAAACCCCCAGACATATTTTTATTAACAAAAACTTTCTGCCCCCCACCTGCTCCCTCACTCATACTGGCTGAACCGGTGTGTTCTGGTGTAATGATTGGTACCTCAGCATCACTGGGCCCTGGGGCCGGAGCTGCCCCGAAAGACAGGACACAGCCCCAACCCCACTTTTATCATTGCCCTCCGCTTCCTCAGTACTGTTATTTACAACTTTTGGGCGCCGCTGATCCATTACTGGGCGCCGCTGATCCAAACGTTGCTGATCTGTTCTTTCATGGCGCCGCTCATCTGGACCAGCAGCGCCAATACAAAACAAAGGCTTTGGCCTCAGTTCTTGTCCTTCATTGGGAGGCGTAACCGTCATAGCTCCGACAACTCCTTCATGCCTCTGCTGTCCCGAGGGAACAGCGTCATCAGCGGTTGGAGCCATCGGAGCTCCCGCAGCCATCTGTGGCGTGGAGCCACCCCTCCTCCCATCAGGGAGCAAGCTCCAGCGCCAGAGATTTTCCTCTCATCCCCGCAGTAACCTTCCTGTCCGGCTTTTCAGCCGGTGCCGCATCAACTCCATCCCCATTACTGCAAACAGAGACGGAGCTCACCACCATATCAGATACCTCGCTCTCCCTCTCTCCTGCACCGAGTCCACTGCAGGACACGGGCTGGGCTGAGAAGAGGGGCTAATACAGTGAGCCGGCCCTGCGGTCGACCCGGGGTCCCAGGGAGGGGGTGTATACATATCTTACCTGCTCCTGGAGCTTGGTCTTCTTAGCCTTTTTCTTTCCCTCCCCAGGCGTCTCCGGTGGCAACTCATCACCAAAGCACAAGTCCTGGAAGCACTGGGGACTCCAGGAGCTGGATCTCCTCCATTAGGGCCCCTCCCGGGCTGCAGGTCTCATACTCATCCCCGAGCCGCAGCTGGGTGACCTTGCTATTTGGCGTGCAGGGGCCCACTGTGCGGATTCTGCTCCTGCAGGCTGCCAGGTGGATCTTGCTGGTCATCATCATCATCATCCTCCTCCTGCTCGACTGGTTCCTTCTCCACCTGGCTGTCAGGCTGCAGCCCCATCTGCCCCTTCTCCTCCGCCATCTTCCGAAAACGTTCCTCGTTTAGGAGTTTTTCCTTAAACGGGCCGCTTTTCTCTCGGAGTACAGTCCGTCTTTGCTCAATCTCTCCAATGTCAGCTTGTAGCTGCTTTATTTGGTTCTGCAGCCCCTGCTTCTTCCTCTTTGGGGCCACTCCAACACAAGACCTCAAGCCGCGCAGCTCCTCCCGGAGCCTCCTCAGGGTCTTAGTCGCGTCTTCGTACTCACGGAGGTGGCTCATGACCCGGGATCCGTAGGTGGAAATGGACTCCCGGGCCCTCAGTACGCCCCAGCCTTCCTCCTCAAGATCTGCTTCACCTCCGTGAGCACTCGGCTTTGCTGGGCCCCGGAAGGGCCACTCTCACCCATGCTGGCATTCGGGTCCTCCTTAATGGATCCAGCCTTGCGGCTCTTCCTTCGGTCCACAGACTCAGGGAGACAGAAGCCACATTACTGCGACTCCTGCCAGATCTTCTTACCCCTGAGTCCTCCATGCAGGCCAAGCGCTGGCTTCTCCTGTCCCCTGAAGGCCTGCCGCTGGGAACAGGAGCCTGGGGCTTGCTTCCCTCGCTCATGCCTGAGAACCCACTCTCCCCTGGGGAGGAGAGAGCCGGCCTCAGGTGGATAGGTTTTCCTCCAAGCGCTCAGGAGCAGCAGCAGCACACAGCCACAGGCGACCACACCCACAGGTAATTGCAGCTCAGGAACAGCTGGTCCAGAGCTGCACTCACTATTCTGCTGGTGCAGTCACTGTGTACATACATTACTTATCCTGTACTGATCCTGAGTTACATCCTGTATTATACTCCAGAGCTGCACTCACTATTCTGCTGGTGCAGTCACTGTGTACATACATTACTTATCCTGTACTGATCCTGAGTTACATCCTGTATTATACTCCAGAGCTGCACTCACTATTCTGCTGGTGCAGTCACTGTGTACATACATTACTTATCCTGTACTGATCCTGAGTTACATCCTGTATTATACTCCAGAGCTGCACTCACTATTCTGCTGGTGCAGTCACTGTGTACATACATTACTTATCCTGTACTGATCCTGAGTTACATCCTGTATTATACTCCAGAGCTGCACTCACTATTCTGCTGGTGCAGTCACTGTGTACATACATTACTTATCCTGTACTGATCCTGAGTTACATCCTGTATTATACTCCAGAGCTGCACTCACTATTCTGCTGGTGCAGTCACTGTGTACATACATTACATTACTTATCCTGTACTGATCCTGAGTTACATCCTGTATTATACTCCAGAGCTGCACTCACTATTCTGCTGGTGCAGTCACTGTGTACATACATTACTTATCCTGTACTGATCCTGAGTTACATCCTGTATTATACTCCAGAGCTGCACTCACTATTCTGCTGCTGCAGTCACTGTGTACATACATTACTTATCCTGTACTGATCCTGAGTTACATCCTGTATTATACTTCAGAGCTGCACTCACTATTCTGCTGGTGCAGTCACTGTGTACATACATTACTTATCCTGTACTGATCCTGAGTTACATCCTGTATTATACTCCAGAGCTGCACTCACTATTCTGCTGGTGCAGTCACTGTGTACATACATTACTTATCCTGTACTGATCCTGAGTTACATCCTGTATTATACTCCAGAGCTGCACTCACTATTCTGCTGGTGCAGTCACTGTGTACATACATTACTTATCCTGTACTGATCCTGAGTTACATCCTGTATTATACTCCAGAGCTGCACTCACTATTCTGCTGGTGCAGTCACTGTGTACATACATTACTTATCCTGTACTGATCCTGAGTTACATCCTGTATTATACTCCAGAGCTGCACTCACTATTCTGCTGGTGCAGTCACTGTGTACATACATTACTTATCCTGTACTGATCCTGAGTTACATCCTGTATTATACTCCAGAGCTGCACTCACTATTCTGCTGGTGCAGTCACTGTGTACATACATTACTTATCCTGTACTGATCCTGAGTTACATCCTGTATTATACTCCAGAGCTGCACTCACTATTCTGCTGGTGCAGTCACTGTGTACATACATTACTTATCCTGTACTGATCCTGAGTTACATCCTGTATTATACTCCAGAGCTGCACTCACTATTCTGCTGGTGCAGTCACTGTGTACATACATACATTACTTATCCTGTACTGATCCTGAGTTACATCCTGTATTATACTCCAGAGCTGCACTCACTATTCTGCTGGTGCAGTCACTGTGTACATACATTACTTATCCTGTACTGATCCTGAGTTACATCCTGTATTATACTCCAGAGCTGCACTCACTATTCTGCTGGTGCAGTCACTGTGTACATACATTACTTATCCTGTACTGATCCTGAGTTACATCCTGTATTATACTCCAGAGCTGCACTCACTATTCTGCTGGTGCAGTCACTGTGTACATACATTACTTATCCTGTACTGATCCTGAGTTACATCCTGTATTATACTCCAGAGCTGCACTCACTATTCTGCTGGTGCAGTCACTGTGTACATTACATTACTTATCCTGTACTGATCCTGAGTTACATCCTGTATTATACTCCAGAGCTGCACTCACTATTCTGCTGGTGCAGTCACTGTGTACATACATTACTTATCCTGTACTGATCCTGAGTTACATCCTGTATTATACTCCAGAGCTGCACTCACTATTCTGCTGGTGCAGTCACTGTGTACATACATTACTTATCCTGTACTGATCCTGAGTTACATCCTGTATTATACTCCAGAGCTGCACTCACTATTCTGCTGGTGCAGTCACTGTGTACATACATTACTTATCCTGTACTGATCCTGAGTTACATCCTGTATTATACTCCAGAGCTGCACTCACTATTCTGCTGGTGCAGTCACTGTGTACATACATTACTTATCCTGTACTGATCCTGGGTTACATCATGTATTATACTCCAGAGCTGCACTCACTATTCTGCTGGTGCAGTCACTGTGTACATACATTACTTATCCTGTACTGATCCTGAGTTACATCCTGTATTATACTCCAGAGCTGCACTCACTATTCTGCTGGTGCAGTCACTGTGTACATACATTACTTATCCTGTACTGATCCTGAGTTACATCCTGTATTATACTCCAGAGCTGCACTCACTATTCTGCTGGTGCAGTCACTGTGTACATACATTACTTATCCTGTACTGATCCTGAGTTACATCCTGTATTATACTCCAGAGCTGCACTCACTATTCTGCTGGTGCAGTCACTGTGTACATACATTACTTATCCTGTACTGATCCTGAGTTACATCCTGTATTATACTCCAGAGCTGCACTCACTATTCTGCTGGTGCAGTCACTGTGTACATACATTACTTATCCTGTACTGATCCTGAGTTACATCCTGTATTATACTCCAGAGCTGCACTCACTATTCTGCTGGTGCAGTCACTGTGTACATACATTACTTATCCTGTACTGATCCTGAGTTACATCCTGTATTATACTCCAGAGCTGCACTCACTATTCTGCTGGTGCAGTCACTGTGTACATACATTACTTATCCTGTACTGATCCTGAGTTACATCCTGTATTATACTCCAGAGCTGCACTCACTATTCTGCTGGTGCAGTCACTGTGTACATACATTACTTATCCTGTACTGATCCTGAGTTACATCCTGTATTATACTCCAGAGCTGCACTCACTATTCTGCTGGTGCAGTCACTGTGTACATACATTACTTATCCTGTACTGATCCTGAGTTACATCCTGTATTATACTCCAGAGCTGCACTCACTATTCTGCTGGTGCAGTCACTGTGTACATACATTACTTATCCTGTACTGATCCTGAGTTACATCCTGTATTATTCTCCAGAGCTGCACTCACTATTCTGCTGGTGGAGTCACTGTGTACATACATTACTTATCCTGTACTGATCCTGAGTTACATCCTGTATTATACCCCAGAGCTGCCCTCACTATTCTGCTGGAGCAGTCACTGTGTACATAAATTACTTATCCTGTACTGATCCTGAGTTACATCCTGTAATATACTCCAGAGCTACACTCACTATTCTGCAGATTATTGCACTATGCAGGCTCTTTAACCCCTCGGTCTCTTTCCTCAGAGGCTTTGTTCCTCTTCTTCCGCTTTGCATGTATGAGTTGATTAGGATGGAGATTGCGTCGGCACTGACACTTGGGGTACAGGATAATGACACTGACACTCGGGGTACAGGATAATGACACTGACACGTGGGGTACAGGATAATGACGCTGACACTTGGGGTACAGGATAATGACACTGACACTTGGGGTACAGGATAATGACACTGACACTTGGGGTACAGGATAATGACACTGACACTCGGGGTACAGGATAATGACACTGACACTCGGGGTACAGGATATTGACACTGACACTCGGGGTACAGGATAATGACACTCGGGGTACAGGATAATGACACTGACACTTGGGGTACAGGATAATGACACTGACACTTGGGGTACAGGATAAGGACACTGACACTTGGGGTACAGGATAATGACACTGACACTCGGGGTACAGGATAGTGACACTGACACTCAGGGTACAGGATAATGACGCTGACACTCGGGGTACAGGATAATGACACTGACACTTGGGGTACAGGATAATGACACTGACACTTGGGGTACAGGATAATGACACTGACACTTGGGGTACAGGATAATGACACTGACACTTGGGGTACAGGATAATGACGCTGACACTTGGGGTACAGGATAATGACACTGACACTTGGGGTACAGGATAATGACACTGACACTTGGGGTACAGGATAATGACACTGACACTTGGGGTACAGGATAATGACGCTGACACTCGGGGTACAGGATAATGACGCTGACACTCGGGGTACAGGATAATGACAGTGACACTTGGGGTACAGGATAATGACACTGACACTTGGGGTACAGGATAATGACACTAACACTTGGGGTACAGTATAGTGACACTGACACTTGGGGTACAGGATAATGACAGTGACACTTGGGGTACAGGATAATGACACTGACACTCGGGGTACAGGATAGTGACACTGACACTCAGGGTACAGGATAATGACACTTGGGGTACAGGATAATGACACTGACACTTGGGGTACAGGATAATGACACTGACACTTGGGGTACAGGATAATGACACTGACACTTGGGGTACAGGATAATGACACTGACACTTGGGGTACAGGATAATGACGCTGACACTCGGGGTACAGGATAATGACACTGACACTTGGGGTACAGGATAATGGCGCTGACACTTCGGGGTACAGGATAATGACACTGACACTCGGGGTACAGGATAATGACACTGACACTTGGGGTACAGGATAATGGCACTGACACTCGGGGTACAGGATAATGACGCTGACACTCGGGGTACAGGATAATGACAGTGACACTTGGGGTACAGGATAATGACACTGACACTTGGGGTACAGGATAGTGACACTGACACTCGGGGTACAGGATAAGGACACTGACACTTCGGGGTACAGGATAATGACACTGACACTCGGGGTACAGGATAATGACACTGACACTTGGGGTACAGGATAATGACACTGACACTTGGGGTACAGGATAATGACACTGACACTTGGGGTACAGGATAATGACACTGACACTTGGGGTACAGGATAATGACACTGACACTTGGAGTACAGGATAATGGCGCTGACACTCGGGGTACAGGATAATGACACTGACACTTGGGGTACAGGATAATGACACTTGGGGTACAGGATAATGACACTGACACTCGGGGGTACAGGATAATGACACTGACACTCGGGGTACAGGATAATGGCGCTGACACTTGGGGTACAGGATAATGACACTGACACTCGGGGTACAGGATAATGACACTGACACTTGGGGTACAGGATAATGGCAGCTGACACTCGGGGTACAGGATAATGACACTGACACTTGGGGTACAGGATAATGACACTGACACTTGCGGGTACAGGATAATGACACTGACACTCGAGGTACAGGATAATGACACTGACACTTGGGGTACAGGATAATGACTGACACTCGGGGTACAGGATAATGACACTGACACTTGGGGTACAGGATAATGACACTGACACTCGGGGTACAGGATAATGACACTGACACTTGGGGTACAGGATAATGACACTGACACTTGGGGTACAGGATAATGACACTGACACTCGGGGTACAGGATAATGACACTGACACTTGGGGTACAGGATAATGACGCTGACACTTGGGGTACAGGATAATGACACTGACACTTGGGGTACAGGATAATGACACTGACACTTGGGGTACAGGATAATGACACTGACACTCGGGGTACAGGATAATGACACTGACACTTGGGGTACAGGATAATGACACTGACACTTGGGGTACAGGATAATGACACTGACACTTGGGGTACAGGATAATGACACTGACACTTGGGGTACAGGATAATGACACTGACACTTGGGGTACAGGATAATGACACTGACACTCGGGGTACAGGATAATGACACTGACACTCGGGGTACAGGATAATGACACTGACACTTGGGGTACAGGATAATGACACTGACACTTGGGGTACAGGATAATGACACTGACACTTGGGGTACAGGATAATGACGCTGACACTCGGGGTACAGGATAATGACACTGACACTTGGGGTACAGGATAATGACACTGACACTGGGGTACAGGATAATGACACTGACACTTGGGGTACAGGATAATGACACTGACACTTGGGGTACAGGATAATGACACTGACACTTGGGGTACAGGATAATGACGCTGACACTCGGGGTACAGGATAATGACACTGACACTCGGGGTACAGGATAATGACACTGACACTCGGGGTACAGGATAATGACACTGACACTTGGGGTACAGGATAATGACACTGACACTTGGGGTACAGGATAATGACACTGACACTTGGGGTACAGGATAATGACACTGACACTTTCGGGGTACAGGATAATGACACTGACACTCGGGGTACAGGATAATGAGCACTGACACTTGGGGTACAGGATAATGACACTGACACTCTGGGGTACAGGATAATGACACTGACACTTGGGGTACAGGATAATGACACTGACACTCGGGGTACAGGATAATGACACTGACACTTTCGGGGTACAGGATAATGACACTGACACTCGGGTACAGGATAATGACACTGACACTTGGGGTACAGGATAATGACACTGACACTTGGGGTACAGGATAATGACACTGACACTTGGGGTACAGGATAATGACACTGACACTTGGGGTACAGGATAATGACTGACACTCGGGGTACAGGATAATGACACTGACACTTGGGGTACAGGATAATGACACTGACACTTGGGGTACAGGATAATGACACTTGGGGTACAGGATAATGACACTGACACTTGGGGTACAGGATAATGACACTCGGGGTACAGGATAATGACACTGACACTCGGGGTACAGGATAATGACACTGACACTTGGGGTACAGGATAATGACACTGACACTTGGGGTACAGGATAATGACGCTGACACTTTCGGGGTACAGGATAATGACACTGACACTTGGGGTACAGGATAATGACACTGACACTTGGGGTACAGGATAATGACACTGACACTCGGGGTACAGGATAATGACACTGACACTTCGGGGTACAGGATAATGACACTGACACTTGGGGTACAGGATAATGACACTGACACTCGGGGTACAGGATAATGGCACTGACACTTGGGGTACAGGATAATGACACTGACACTTGGGGTACAGGATAATGACACTGACACTTGGGGTACAGGATAATGACACTGACACTTGGGGTACAGGATAATGACACTGACACTCGGGGTACAGGATAATGACACTGACACTTGGGGTACAGGATAATGACACTGACACTTCGGGGTACAGGATAATGACACTGACACTTGGGGTACAGGATAATGACACTGACACTCGGGGTACAGGATAATGACACTGACACTCGGGGTACAGGATAATGACACTGACACTCGGGGTACAGGATAATGACACTCGGGGGTACAGGATAATGACACTGACACTTGGGGTACAGGATAATGACACTGACACTTGGGGTACAGGATAATGACACTGACACTTGGGGTACAGGATAATGACACTGACACTCGGGTACAGGATAATGACACTGACACTTAGGGTACAGGATAATGACACTGACACTTCGGGGTACAGGATAATGACACTGACACTTGGGGTACAGGATAATGACACTGACACTTGGGGTACAGGATAATGACACTGACACTCGGGGTACAGGATAATGACACTGACACTCGGGGTACAGGATAATGACACTGACACTTGGGGTACAGGATAATGACACTGACACTTGGGGTACAGGATAATGACACTGACACTTGGGGTACAGGATAATGACACTGACACTTGGGGTACAGGATAATGACACTGACACTCGGGGTACAGGATAATGACACTGACACTCGGGGTACAGGATAATGACACTGACACTCGGGGTACAGGATAATGACACTTGACACTTGGGGTACAGGATAATGACACTGACACTTGGGGTACAGGATAATGACACTGACACTTGGGGTACAGGATAATGACACTGACACTCGGGGTACAGGATAATGACACTGACACTCGGGGTACAGGATAATGACACTGACACTTGGGGTACAGGATAATGACGCTGACACTTGGGGTACAGGATAATGACACTGACACTTGGGGTACAGGATAATGACACTGACACTTGGGGTACAGGATAATGACACTGACACTCGGGGTACAGGATAATGACACTGACACTCGGGGTACAGGATAATGACACTGACACTTGGGGTACAGGATAATGACACTGACACTTGGGGTACAGGATAATGACACTGACACTTGGGGTACAGGATAATGACACTGACACTCGGGGTACAGGATAATGACACTGACACTCGGGGTACAGGATAATGACACTGACACTTGGGGTACAGGATAATGACACTGACACTTGGGGTACAGGATAATGACACTGACACTTGGGGTACAGGATAATGACACTGACACTTGGGGTACAGGATAATGACACTGACACTCGGGGTACAGGATAATGACACTGACACTTGGGGTACAGGATAATGACACTGACACTCGGGGTACAGGATAATGACACTGACACTTGGGGTACAGGATAATGACACTGACACTTGGGGTACAGGATAATGACACTGACACTTGGGGTACAGGATAATGACACTGACACTGGGGTACAGGATAATGACACTGACACTCGGGGTACAGGATAATGACACTGACACTTCGGGGTACAGGATAATGACACTGACACTTGGGGTACAGGATAATGACACTGACACTTGGGGTACAGGATAATGACACTGACACTTGGGGTACAGGATAATGACACTGACACTTGGGGTACAGGATAATGACACTGACACTTGGGGTACAGGATAATGACACTGACACTTGGGGTACAGGATAATGACACTGACACTTGGGGTACAGGATAATGACGCTGACACTTGGGGTACAGGATAATGACACTGACACTCGGGGTACAGGATAATGACACTGACACTCGGGGTACAGGATAATGACACTGACACTTCGGGGTACAGGATAATGACGCTGACACTTGGGGTACAGGATAATGACACTGACACTTGGGGTACAGGATAATGACACTGACACTTGGGGTACAGGATAATGACACTGACACTTGGGGTACAGGATAATGACACTGACACTCGGGGTACAGGATAATGACACTGACACTCGGGGTACAGGATAATGACACTGACACTTGGGGTACAGGATAATGACTGACACTTGGGGTACAGGATAATGACACTGACACTTGGGGTACAGGATAATGACACTGACACTTGGGGTACAGGATAATGACACTGACACTGGGGTACAGGATAATGACACTGACACTTGGGGTACAGGATAATGACACTGACACTTGGGGTACAGGATAATGACTGACACTTGGGGTACAGGATAATGACACTGACACTCGGGGTACAGGATAATGACACTGACACTTGGGGTACAGGATAATGACACTGACACTTGGGGTACAGGATAATGACACTGACACTTGGGGTACAGGATAATGACACTGACACTTGGGGTACAGGATAATGACACTGACACTTGGGGTACAGGATAATGACACTGACACTTGGGGTACAGGATAATGACACTGACACTTGGGGTACAGGATAATGACACTGACACTTGGGGTACAGGATAATGACACTGACACTTGGGGTACAGGATAATGACACTGACACTTGGGAGTACAGGATAATGACACTGACACTCGGGGTACAGGATAATGACACTGACACTCGGGGTACAGGATAATGACACTGACACTTGGGGTACAGGATAATGACACTGACACTTTGGGGTACAGGATAATGACACTGACACTCGGGGTACAGGATAATGACACTGACACTTGGGGTACAAGGATAATGACACTGACACTCGGGGTACAGGATAATGACGCTGACACTCGGGGTACAGGATAATGACACTGACACTTGGGGTACAGGATAATGACACTGACACTCGGGGTACAGGATAATGACACTGACACTTCGGGGTACAGGATAATGACACTGACACTTGGGGTACAGGATAATGACACTGACACTCGGGGTACAGGATAATGACACTGACACTCGGGGTACAGGATAATGACACTGACACTTGGGGTACAGGATAATGACACTGACACTCGGGGTACAGGATAATGACACTGACACTCGGGGTACAGGATAATGACACTGACACTTGGGGTACAGGATAATGACACTGACACTTGGGGTACAGGATAATGACACTGACACTTGGGGTACAGGATAATGACACTGACACTTGGGGTACAGGATAGTGACACTGACACTTCGGGGTACAGGATAATGACACTGACACTTGGGGTACAGGATAATGACACTGACACTTGGGGTACAGGATAATGACACTGACACTCGGGGTACAGGATAATGACAGCTGACACTTGGGGTACAGGATAATGACACTGACACTTGGGGTACAGGATAATGACACTGACTTCGGGGTACAGGATAATGACACTGACACTCGGGGTACAGGATAATGACACTGACACTTGGGGTACAGGATAATGACACTGACACTCGGGGTACAGGATAATGACAGCTGACACTTGGGGTACAGGATAATGACACTGACACTTGGGGTACAGGATAATGACACTGCAGGGTGCAGGATATTGACACTGACACTCGGGGTACAGGATAATGGCTGACACTTGGGGTACAGGATAATGAACACTGACACTTGGGGTACAGGATAATGACACTGACACTTGGGGGTACAGGATAATGACACTGACACTCGGGGTACAGGATAATGACACTGACACTCGGGGGTACAGGATAATGACACTGACACTTTCGGGGTACAGGATAATGGCAGCTGACACTTGGGGTACAGGATAATGACACTGACACTTGGGGTACAGGATAATGACACTGACACTCGGGGTACAGGATAATGACACTGACACTCGGGTACAGGATAATGAGCACTGACACTCGGGGTACAGGATAATGACACTGACACTCAGGGTACAGGATAATGACACTGACACTCGGGGTACAGGATAATGACACTGACACTCGGGGTACAGGATAATGACGCTGACACTTGGGGTACAGGATAATGACACTGACACTTGGGGTACAGGATAATGACACTGACACTTGGGGTACAGGATAATGACACTGACACTTCGGGGTACAGGATAATGACACTGACACTTGGGGTACAGGATAATGACACTGACACTTGGGGTACAGGATAATGACACTGACACTCGAGGGTACAGGATAATGACACTGACACTCGGGGTACAGGATAATGACACTGACACTTGGGGTACAGGATAATGACACTGACACTTGGGGTACAGGATAATGACACTGACACTTTCGGGGTACAGGATAATGACACTGACACTTGGGGTACAGGATAATGACACTGACACTTGGGGTACAGGATAATGACACTGACACTCGGGGTACAGGATAATGACACTGACACTTGGGGTACAGGATAATGACACTGACACTCGGGGTACAGGATAATGACACTGACACTTGGGGTACAGGATAATGACACTGACACTTGGGGTACAGGATAATGACACTGACACTCGGGGTACAGGATAATGACACTGACACTTTCGGGGTACAGGATAATGACACTGACACTCGGGGTACAGGATAATGACACTGACACTTGGGGTACAGGATAATGACACTGACACTCGGGGTACAGGATAATGACACTGACACTCGGGGTACAGGATAATGACACTGACACTCGGGGTACAGGATAATGACACTGACACTCGGGGTACAGGATAATGACGCTGACACTTGGGGTACAGGATAATGACACTGACACTTGGGGTACAGGATAATGACACTGACACTTCGGGGTACAGGATAATGACACTGACACTCGGGGTACAGGATAATGACACTGACACTTGGGGTACAGGATAATGACACTGACACTCGGGGTACAGGATAATGACACTGACACTTGGGGTACAGGATAATGACACTGACACTCGGGGTACAGGATAATGACACTGACACTTGGGGTACAGGATAATGACACTGACACTCGGGGTACAGGATAATGACACTGACACTTGGGGTACAGGATAATGGCCTGACACTTGGGGTACAGGATAATGACACTGACACTCGGGGTACAGGATAATGACACTGACACTCGGGGTACAGGATAATGACACTGACACTTGGGGTACAGGATAATGACACTGACACTTGGGGTACAGGATAATGACACTGACACTTGGGGTACAGGATAATGACACTGACACTTGGGGTACAGGATAATGACACTGACACTCGGGGTACAGGATAATGACACTGACACTTGGGGTACAGGATAATGACACTGACACTCGGGGTACAGGATAATGACACTGACACTTGGGGTACAGGATAATGACACTGACACTTGGGGTACAGGATAATGACACTGACACTCGGGGTACAGGATAATGACACTGACACTTGGGGTACAGGATAATGACACTGACACTCGGGGTACAGGATAATGACACTGACACTTGGGGTACAGGATAATGACACTGACACTCGGGGTACAGGATAATGACACTGACACTTCAGGGTACAGGATAATGACACTGACACTTGGGGTACAGGATAATGACACACTGACACTTGGGGTACAGGATAATGACACTGACACTCGGGGTACAGGATAATGACACTGACACTTGGGGTACAGGATAATGACACTGACACTTGGGGTACAGGATAATGACACTGACACTCGGGGTACAGGATAATGACACTGACATTTCGGGGTACAGGATAATGACACTGACACTCGGGGTACAGGATAATGACACTGACACTTGGGGTACAGGATAATGACACTGACACTTGGGGTACAGGATAATGACACTGACACTTGGGGTACAGGATAATGACACTGACACTTTCGAGGGTACAGGATAATGACACTGACACTCGGGGTACAGGATAATGACACTGACACTTGGGGTACAGGATAATGACACTGACACTTGGGGTACAGGATAATGACACTGACACTTGGGGTACAGGATAATGACACTGACACTTAGGGTACAGGATAATGACACTGACACTTGGGGTACAGGATAATGACACTGACACTTGGGGTGCAGGATAATGACACTGACACTCGGGGTACAGGATAATGACAGCTGACACTTTCGGGGTACAGGATAATGACACTGACACTTGGGGTACAGGATAATGACACTGACACTTGGGGTACAGGATAATGACACTTGGGGTACAGGATAATGACACTGACACTTCGGGGTACAGGATAATGACACTGACACTTCGGGGTACAGGATAATGACACTGACACTCGGGGTACAGGATAATGACACTGACACTTGGGGTACAGGATAATGACACTGACACTCGGGGTACAGGATAATGACACTGACACTTGGGGTACAGGATAATGACGCTGACACTTGGGGTACAGGATAATGACACTGACACTTGGGGTACAGGATAATGACACTGACACTTGGGGTACAGGATAATGACACTGACACTCGGGGTACAGGATAATGACACTGACACTTGGGGTACAGGATAATGACACTGACACTTGGGGTACAGGATAATGACACTGACACTCGGGGTACAGGATAATGACACTGACACTCGGGGTACAGGATAATGACACTGACACTTGGGGTACAGGATAATGACACTGACACTTGGGGTACAGGATAATGACACTGACACTTGGGGTACAGGATAATGACACTGACACTTGGGGTACAGGATAATGACACTGACACTTCGGGGTACAGGATAATGACACTGACACTTGGGGTACAGGATAATGACACTTGGGGTACAGGATAATGACACTGACACTTGGGGTACAGGATAATGACACTGACACTTCGGGGTACAGGATAATGACACTGACACTCGGGGTACAGGATAATGACACTGACACTCGGGGTACAGGATAATGACACTGACACTTGGGGTACAGGATAATGACGCTGACACTCGGGGTACAGGATAATGACACTGACACTCTGGGGTACAGGATAATGACACTGACACTTGGGGTACAGGATAATGACACTGACACTCGGGGTACAGGATAATGACACTGACACTCGGGTACAGGATAATGACCTGACACTTTCGGGGTACAGGATAATGACACTGACACTCGGGGTACAGGATAATGACACTGACACTTGGGGTACAGGATAATGACACTGACACTCGGGGTACAGGATAATGACACTACACTCGGGGTACAGGACAATGACGCTGACACTTGGGGTACGGGATAGTGACACTGACACTCGGGGTACAGGATAATGACAGTGACACTTGGGGTGCAGGATAATGACACTGACACTCGGGGTACAGGATAATGACACTGACACTCGGGGTACAGGATAATGACACTGACACTCGGGGTACAGGATAATGACACTGACACTTGGGGTACAGGATAATGACACTGACACTTGGGGTACAGGATAATGACACTGACACTTGGGGTACAGGATAATGACACTGACACTTGGGGTACAGGATAATGACACTGACACTCGGGGTACAGGATAATGACACTGACACTCGGGGTACAGGATAATGACGCTGACACTCGGGGTACAGGATAATGACACTGACACTCGGGGTACAGGGTAATGACGGTTCTTGAGCTCTGGTGCAGGTTCACCAGAATATAATAATTTCGGGTGCTGTTTTGGGGGTGCTGGGTGTCACTTGTCGGGGTATTGATAGGTTTATGGCGGTGATGGGAGGAAGACTTTGTCAGGAGGTTGGCTTTGGAGAAGCAGTTAGTTTTGGGGTTCTGGTTGGTGTCCCCCGTCTTGTCCGCTCTGGCAACCACTGAACCCCCCATGTGACCTGGCTAATACCACAGACAGCGCCTCCCCTCAGGTTGTGACTGGTATTGCCTCCAGTCACTGGCCTTACGCTGCAGTACTGGACACATCCTGAGGACTCATGTGGCGCTGTCGGAATTTTGTTAAGCCCCTTTAAGAATGTAGATGGGGTGATGTTTGTGCCCATAGCGGTCCCCCTGCCCGTGACGGTCGCACACGCTGGGCGGTCAGTGATTGGAGACACCGAGGATGTGCGAGGACTAATAGTGGCAGGCGACACAAATCTCTATACATTGTGCACTCTTTGCTCTGCCCTAGGGGGCGCTTAGTGACCAGATTGGGGGGGACACTTATAGGAGGAGATGTAAATACAATCACAGAGGCGACGCCCGATCTGCCGTAATAAAAAGAAGTCGACGCCCGGTAATAATATATCTGTGAGCGCATGGTTGGATACAATGTATCCCTGTGTAACAACGTAGCACAGTATGGCAGTATGCACTATGTTATGTTAGTGCAGTATGGCAGTATTATATGGGTGCTATGTTATGTTAGTACAGTATGGCAGTATGCACTATGTTATGTTAGTGCAGTATGGCAGTATTATATGGGTGCTATGTTATGTTAGTGCAGTATGGCAGTATTATATGGGCACTATGTTATGTTAGTGCAGTATGGCAGTATTATATGGGTGCTATGTTATGTTAGTGCAGGATGGCAGTATTATATGGGTGCTATGTTATGTTAGTGCAGTATGGCAGTATTATATGGGCTCTATGTTATGTTAGTGCAGTATGGCAGTATTATATGGGTGCTATGTTATGTTAGTACAGTATGGCAGTATTATATGGGCGCTATGTTATGTTAGTGCAGTATGGCAGTATTATATGGGCGCTATGTTATGTTAGTACAGTATGGCAGTATTTGTGGGCGCTATGTTATGTTAGTGCAGTATGGCAGTATTATATGGGTGCCATGTTATGTTAGTACAGTATGGCAGTATTATATAGGCTCTATGTTATGTTAGTGCAGTATGGCAGTATTATATGGGCACTATGTTATGTTAGTGCAGTATGGCAGTATTATATGGGCGCTATGTTATGTTAGTGCAGTATGGCAGTATTATATGGGCACTATGTTATGTTAGTGCAGTATGGCAGTATTATATGGGCTCTATGTTATGTTAGTGCAGTATGGTAGTATTATATGGGCGCTATGTTATGTTAGTGCAGTATGGTAGTATTATATGGGTGCTATGTTATGTTAGTGCAGTATGGCAGTATTATATCGGTGCTATGTTATGTTAGTGCAGTATGGCAGTATTATATGGGCGCTATGTTATGTTAGTGCAGTATGGTAGTATTATATGGGCGCTATGTTATGTTAGTGCAGTATGGCAGTATTATATGGGCGCTATGTTATGTTAGTGCAGTATGGCAGTATTATATGGGCGCTATGTTATGTTAGTGCAGTATGGCAGTATTATATGGGCGCTATGTTATGTTAGTGCAGTATGGCAGTATTATATGGGCGCTATGTTATGTTAGTGCAGTATGGCAGTATTATATGGGCGCTATGTTATGTTAGTGCAGTATGGCAGTATTATATGGGCGCTATGTTATGTTAGTGCAGTATGGCAGTATTATATGGGCGCTATGTTATGTTAGTGCAGTATGGCAGTATTATATGGGCGCTATGTTATGTTAGTGCAGTATGGCAGTATTATATGGGCGCTATGTTATGTTAGTGCAGTATGGCAGTATTATATGGGCGCTATGTTATGTTAGTGCAGTATGGCAGTATTATATGGGCGCTATGTTATGTTAGTGCAGTATGGCAGTATTATATGGGCGCTATGTTATGTTAGTGCAGTATGGCAGTATTATATGGGCGCTATGTTATGTTAGTGCAGTATGGCAGTATTATATGGGCGCTATGTTATGTTAGTGCAGTATGGCAGTATTATATGGGCGCTATGTTATGTTAGTGCAGTATGGCAGTATTATATGGGCGCTATGTTATGTTAGTGCAGTATGGCAGTATTATATGGGCGCTATGTTATGTTAGTGCAGTATGGCAGTATTATATGGGCGCTATGTTATGTTAGTGCAGTATGGCAGTATTATATGGGCACTATGTTATGTTAGTGCAGTATGGTAGTATTATATGGGCGCTATGTTATGTTAGTGCAGTATGGCAGTATTATATGGGTGCTATGTTATGTTAGTGCAGTATGGCAGTATTATATGGGCTCTATGTTATGTTAGTGCAGTATGGCAGTATTATATTTGCTCTATGTTATGTTAGTGCAGTATGGTAGTATTATATGGGCGCTATGTTATGTTAGTGCAGTATGGCAGTATTATATGGGCGCTATGTTATGTTAGTGCAGTATGGCAGTATTATAAGGGCGCTATGTTATGTTAGTGCAGTATGGCAGTATTATATGGGCACTATGTTATGTTAGTGCAGTATGGCAGTATTATAAGGGCTCTATGTTATGTTAGTGCAGTATGGCAGTATTATATGGGCGCTATGTTATGTTAGTGCAGTATGGCAGTATTATATGGGCGCTATGTTATGTTAGTGCAGTATGGCAGTATTATATGGGCGCTATGTTATGTTAGTGCAGTATGGCAGTATTATATGGGCGCTATGTTATGTTAGTGCAGTATGGCAGTATTATATGGGCGCTATGTTATGTTAGTGCAGTATGGCAGTATTATATGGGCGCTATGTTATGTTAGTGCAGTATGGCAGTATTATATGGGCGCTATGTTATGTTAGTGCAGTATGGCAGTATTATATGGGCGCTATGTTATGTTAGTGCAGTATGGCAGTATTATATGGGCGCTATGTTATGTTAGTGCAGTATGGCAGTATTATATGGGCGCTATGTTATGTTAGTGCAGTATGGCAGTATTATATGGGCGCTATGTTATGTTAGTGCAGTATGGCAGTATTATATGGGCGCTATGTTATGTTAGTGCAGTATGGCAGTATTATATGGGCGCTATGTTATGTTAGTGCAGTATGGCAGTATTATATGGGCGCTATGTTATGTTAGTGCAGTATGGCAGTATTATATGGGCGCTATGTTATGTTAGTGCAGTATGGCAGTATTATATGGGCGCTATGTTATGTTAGTGCAGTATGGCAGTATTATATGGGCGCTATGTTATGTTAGTGCAGTATGGCAGTATTATATGGGCGCTATGTTATGTTAGTGCAGTATGGCAGTATTATATGGGCGCTATGTTATGTTAGTGCAGTATGGCAGTATTATATGGGCGCTATGTTATGTTAGTGCAGTATGGCAGTATTATATGGGCGCTATGTTATGTTAGTGCAGTATGGCAGTATTATATGGGCGCTATGTTATGTTAGTGCAGTATGGCAGTATTATATGGGCGCTATGTTATGTTAGTGCAGTATGGCAGTATTATATGGGCGCTATGTTATGTTAGTGCAGTATGGCAGTATTATATGGGCGCTATGTTATGTTAGTGCAGTATGGCAGTATTATATGGGCGCTATGTTATGTTAGTGCAGTATGGCAGTATTATATGGGCGCTATGTTATGTTAGTGCAGTATGGCAGTATTATATGGGCGCTATGTTATGTTAGTGCAGTATGGCAGTATTATATGGGCGCTATGTTATGTTAGTGCAGTATGGCAGTATTATATGGGCGCTATGTTATGTTAGTGCAGTATGGCAGTATTATATGGGCGCTATGTTATGTTAGTGCAGTATGGCAGTATTATATGGGCGCTATGTTATGTTAGTGCAGTATGGCAGTATTATATGGGCGCTATGTTATGTTAGTGCAGTATGGCAGTATTATATGGGCGCTATGTTATGTTAGTGCAGTATGGCAGTATTATATGGGCGCTATGTTATGTTAGTGCAGTATGGCAGTATTATATGGGCGCTATGTTATGTTAGTGCAGTATGGCAGTATTATATGGGCACTATGTTATGTTAGTGCAGTATGGCAGTATTATATGGGCGCTATGTTATGTTAGTGCAGTATGGCAGTATTATATGGGCGCTATGTTATGTTAGTGCAGTATGGCAGTATTATATGGGCGCTATGTTATGTTAGTGCAGTATGGCAGTATTATATGGGCGCTATGTTATGTTAGTGCAGTATGGCAGTATTATATGGGCGCTATGTTATGTTAGTGCAGTATGGCAGTATTATATGGGCGCTATGTTATGTTAGTGCAGTATGGCAGTATTATATGGGCGCTATGTTATGTTAGTGCAGTATGGCAGTATTATATGGGCGCTATGTTATGTTAGTGCAGTATGGCAGTATTATATGGGCGCTATGTTATGTTAGTGCAGTATGGCAGTATTATATGGGCGCTATGTTATGTTAGTGCAGTATGGCAGTATTATATGGGCGCTATGTTATGTTAGTGCAGTATGGCAGTATTATATGGGCGCTATGTTATGTTAGTGCAGTATGGCAGTATTATATGGGCGCTATGTTATGTTAGTGCAGTATGGCAGTATTATATGGGCGCTATGTTATGTTAGTGCAGTATGGCAGTATTATATGGGCGCTATGTTATGTTAGTGCAGTATGGCAGTATTATATGGGCGCTATGTTATGTTAGTGCAGTATGGCAGTATTATATGGGCGCTATGTTATGTTAGTGCAGTATGGCAGTATTATATGGGCGCTATGTTATGTTAGTGCAGTATGGCAGTATTATATGGGCGCTATGTTATGTTAGTGCAGTATGGCAGTATTATATGGGCGCTATGTTATGTTAGTGCAGTATGGCAGTATTATATGGGTACTATGTTATGTTAGTGCAGTATGGCAGTATTATATGGGCTCTATGTTATGTTAGTGCAGTATGGTAGTATTATAAGGGCGCTATGTTATGTTAGTGCAGTATGGTAGTATTATATGGGCACTATGTTATGTTAGTGCAGTATGGCAGTATTATATTTGCTCTATGTTATGTTAGTGCAGTATGGCAGTATTATATGGGCTCTATGTTATGTTAGTGCAGTATGGCAGTATTATATGGGTGCTATGTTATGTTAGTGCAGTATGGCAGTATTATATGGGCACTATGTTATGTTAGTGCAGTATGGCAGTATTATATGGGCGCTATGTTATGTTAGTGCAGTATGGCAGTATTATATGGGCGCTATGTTATGTTAGTGCAGTATGGCAGTATTATATGGGTGCTATGTTATGTTAGTGCAGTATGGCAGTATTATATCGGTGCTATGTTATGTTAGTGCAGTATGGCAGTATTATATGGGCGCTATGTTATGTTAGTGCAGTATGGCAGTATTATATGGGCGCTATGTTATGTTAGTGCAGTATGGCAGTATTATATGGGCGCTATGTTATGTTAGTGCAGTATGGCAGTATTATATGGGCGCTATGTTATGTTAGTGCAGTATGGCAGTATTATATGGGCGCTATGTTATGTTAGTGCAGTATGGCAGTATTATATGGGCGCTATGTTATGTTAGTGCAGTATGGCAGTATTATATGGGCGCTATGTTATGTTAGTGCAGTATGGCAGGATTATGTGGGCACTATGTTATGTTAGTGCAGTATGGCAGTATTATATGGGCACTATGTTATGTTAGTGCAGTATGGCAGTATTATATGGGTGCTATGTTATGTTAGTGCAGTATGGCAGTATTATATGGGTGCTATGTTATGTTAGTGCAGTATGGCAGTATTATATGGGCGCTATGTTATGTTAGTGCAGTATGGCAGTATTATATGGGCGCTATGTTATGTTAGTGCAGTATGGCAGTATTATATGGGCGCTATGTTATGTTAGTGCAGTATGGCAGTATTATATGGGCACTATGTTATGTTAGTGCAGTATGGCAGTATTATATGGGCGCTATGTTATGTTAGTGCAGTATGGCAGTATTATATGGGCGCTATGTTATGTTAGTGCAGTATGGCAGTATTATATGGGCGCTATGTTATGTTAGTGCAGTATGGCAGTATTATATGGGCGCTATGTTATGTTAGTGCAGTATGGCAGTATTATATGGGCGCTATGTTATGTTAGTGCAGTATGGCAGTATTATATGGGCGCTATGTTATGTTAGTGCAGTATGGCAGTATTATATGGGCGCTATGTTATGTTAGTGCAGTATGGCAGTATTATATGGGCGCTATGTTATGTTAGTGCAGTATGGCAGTATTATATGGGCGCTATGTTATGTTAGTGCAGTATGGCAGTATTATATGGGCGCTATGTTATGTTAGTGCAGTATGGCAGTATTATATGGGCACTATGTTATGTTAGTGCAGTATGGCAGTATTATATGGGCACTATGTTATGTTAGTGCAGTATGGCAGTATTATATGGGCGCTATGTTATGTTAGTGCAGTATGGCAGTATTATATGGGCGCTATGTTATGTTAGTGCAGTATGGCAGTATTATATGGGCGCTATGTTATGTTAGTGCAGTATGGCAGTATTATATGGGCGCTATGTTATGTTAGTGCAGTATGGTAGTATTATATGGGCACTATGTTATGTTAGTGCAGTATGGTAGTATTATATGGGCTCTATGTTATGTTAGTGCAGTATGGTAGTATTATATGGGCGCTATGTTATGTTAGTGCAGTATGGTAGTATTATATGGGCGCTATGTTATGTTAGTGCAGTATGGCAGTATTATATGGGCGCTATGTTATGTTAGTGCAGTATGGCAGTATTATATGGGCGCTATGTTATGTTAGTGCAGTATGGCAGTATTATATGGGCGCCTATGTTATGTTAGTGCAGTATGGCAGCATTATATGGGCGCTATGTTATGTTAGTGCAGTATGGCAGTATATATGGGCGCTATGTTATGTTAGTGCAGTATGGCAGTATTATATGGGCGCTATGTTATGTTAGTGCAGTATGGCAGTATTATATGGGCGCCTATGTTATGTTAGTGCAGTATGGCAGTATTATATGGGCGCTATGTTATGTTAGTGCAGGATGGCAGTAATATATGGGCACTATGTTATGTCAGTAGCAGTATGGCAGTAGTTATATGGGCGCTATGTTATGTTAGTGCAGTATGGTAGTATTATATGGGCGCTCCATGTTATGTTAGTGCAGTATGGCAGCATTATATGGGCGCTATGTTATGTTAGTGCAGTATGGCAGCATTATATGGGCTCCATGTTATGTTAGTGCAGTATGGCAGCATTATATGGGCTGCTATGTTATGTTAGTGCAGTATGGCTAGCATTATATGGGCCTATGTTATGTTAGTGCAGTATGGCAGCATTATATGGGCCGCCATGTTATGTTAGTGCAGTATGGCAGCATTATATGGGCGCCTATGTTATGTTAGTGCAGTATGGCAGTATTATATGGGCGCTATGTTATGTTAGTGCAGTATGGCAGTATTATATGGGCGCTATGTTATGTTAGTGCAGTATGGCAGTATTATATGGGCGCCTATGTTATGTTAGTGCAGTATGGCAGTATTATATGGGCGCCTATGTTATGTTAGTGCAGTATGGCAGTATTATATGGGCGCTATGTTATGTTAGTGCAGTATGGCAGTATTATATGGGCGCTATGTTATGTTAGTGCAGTATGGCAGTATTATATGGGCGCCATGTTATGTTAGTGCAGTATGGCAGTATTATATGAGCTATGTTATGTTAGTGCAGCATGGCAGCATTATATGGGCACTATGTCATGTTAGCGCAGCATGTGCATATGGGCACTATGTTATATCAGGGGCTAGCACTATGCTCATGTTATGCTAGCAGCATGGCAGCATTATATGGGCGCTCCATGTCATGTCAGCGCAGCATGGCAGCACTATATGGGCCAGCCATGTCATGTTAGCGCAGCATGGCAGCATCATATGGGCACCATGTCATGTTAGCGCAGCATGGCAGTACTATATGGGCGCTATGTCATGTCAGTGCAGCATGGCAGCATCATATGGGCGCCCATGTCATGTCAGCGCAGCATGGCAGCATCATACGGCGCCTATGTCACGTCAGTCAGCATGGCAGCACATATGGGCGCCATGTCATGTTAGCGCAGCATGACAGCATTATATGGGCGCTATGTCATGCCAGCGCAGCATGGCAGCTATTATACGGGCGCCTATGTCATGTCAGCTGCAGCATGGCAGCATCATATGGGCGCTATGTCATGTTAGCGCAGCATGGCAGCACTATATGGCTAACCATGTCACGTTAGCGCAGCATGGCAGCATTATATAGGCGCTATGTTATGTTAGTGCAGCATGGCAGCATTATATGGGCACTATGTTATGTTAGCGCAGCATGGCAGCATTATATGGGCAGCCTATGTTATGTTAGCGCAGCATGGTAGCATTATATGGGCACCATGTTATGTTGAGCAGCAGTATGGCAGCATTATATGGGCGCTATGTTATGTTAGCGCAGTACGGCAGCATCATATGGGCTACTATGTTATGTTAGTGCAGCATGGCAGCATTATATGTACGCCTATGTCATGTTAGTTGCAGCATGGCAGCATTATATGGACACTATGTTACGTTAGCGCAGCATGGCAGCATTATATGGGCGCCTATGTCATGTTAGCGCAGCATGGCAGCATTATATGGGCGCTATGTTATGTTAGTGCAGCATGGCAGCATTATATGGGCGCTATGTTATGTTAGCGCAGCATGGCAGCATCATATGGGCAGCCATGTTATGTTAGCGCAGCATGGCAGCATTATATGAGCGCCTATGTCATGTTAGTCAGCATGGCAGCATGTATTATGGAGCGCTCATGTTACGTTAGCGCAGCATGGCAGCATTATATGGGCGCCATGTCATGTTAGCGCAGCATGGCAGCATTATATGGGCGCCATGTTATGTTAGCGCAGCATGGCAGCATCATATGGGCGCCATGTTATGTTAGCGCAGCATGGCAGCATTATATGGGCGCTATGTTCATGTTAGCGCAGCATGGCAGCATTATATGGGCGCCTATGTTATGTTAGCGCAGCATGGCAGCATTATATGGGCGCTATGTTATGTTAGTGCAGCATGGCAGCATTATATGGGCACCATGTTATGTTAGCGCAGCATGGCAGCATTATATGGGCGCTATGTTATGTTAGCGCAGCATGGCAGCATTATATGGGCGCTATGTTATGTTAGTGCAGCATGGCAGCATTATATGGGCGCCTATGTTATGTTAGTGCAGCATGGCAGCATTATATGGGCGCTATGTTATGTTAGCGCAGCATGGCAGCATTATATAGGCGCTATGTTATGTTAGTGCAGCATGGCAGCATTATATGGGCGCTATGTTATGTTAGCGCAGCATGGCAGCATTATATGGGCGCTATGTTATGTTAGCGCAGTATGGCAGCATTATATGGGCGCTATGTTATGTTAGTGCAGTATGGCAGCATTATATGGGCGCCTATGTTATGTTAGTGCAGTATGGTAGCATTATATGGGCGCTATGTTATGTTAGTGCAGCATGGCAGCATTATATGGGCGCCATGTTATGTTAGCGCAGCATGGCTAGTTAATATACGTGGCGCTATGTCATGTTAGTGCAGCATGGCAGCATCATATAGGTCGCCTATGTTCATGTTAGCGCAGCATGGCAGCACTATATGGCGCCTATGTTATGTCAGTGGCGCATGGCAGCACTATATACGCCTATGTCATGTTAGTGCAGCATGGCAGCATTATATGGGCAGTCTATAAGTCATGTTAGTGCAGCATGGCAGCATCATATGGGTGCTAGTCATGTCAGTGCAGCATGGCAGCACTATATGGGCTCCATGTCATGTTAGTGCAGCATGGCAGCACTATATGGGCGCTTATGTTATGTCAGCGCAGCATGGCAGCGCATTATATAGTGGCGCTATGTTTATCGTCAGCGCAGCATGGCAGCATTATACGGGCGCCATGTCATGTCTAGCGCAGTATGGCAGATTATATGGGCTGCCATGTCACGTCAGCGCAGCATGGCAGTTAACATACGGGCCGCCTATGTCATGTCAGTCGCAGCATGGCAGCACTATATGGGCGCCATGTCATGTCAGCAGCATGGCAGCATTATATGGACGCCCATGTCATGTTAAGCGCAGCATGGCAGCACATATGGCGCCTATGTCATGCTAGCGCAGCATGGCATATCATATGGGCGTCCATGTCATGCTAGCGCAGCATGGCAGCGTATCATACGGGCGCCATGTCATGTCAGCGCAGCATGGCAGCATCATACGGGTCACCATGTCTACGTTAGCGCAGCATGGCAGCATCATATGGGCGCCCATGTTCACGTCAGCGCAGCATGGCAGCATCATACGGGCTCCATATGCCATGTTAGTGCAGCATGGCAGCATTATATGGGCGCTATGTCATGTTAGCGCAGCATGGCAGCATCATATGGGCGCCATGTTACGTTAGCGCAGCATGGCAGCACTATATGGACGCCATGTTATGTTAGTGCAGCATGCAGCATTATATGGGCGCCTATGTTATGTTAGGCGCAGTATGTGCAGCATTATATGGGCGCTATGTTATGTTAGTGCAGTATGGCAGTATCATATGGCGCTATGTCATGTTAGTGCAGCATGGCAGCATTATATGCGGCGCTATGTTATGTTAGCAGCATGGCAGCATTATATGGGCGCTATGTTATGTTAGCGCAGCATGGCAGCACATATGGGCGCCATGTTATGTTAGCGCAGCATGGCAGCATTATATGGGCACCATGTCATGTTAGTGCAGCATGGCAGCATTATATGGGCGCCTATGTCATGTTAGCGCAGCATGGCAGCATTATATGGACGCTATGTTATGTTAGTGCAGCATGGCAGCATTATATGGGCGCTATGTTATGTTAGTGCAGTATGGCAGCATTATATGGGCGCCTATGTTATGTTAGTGCAGCATGGCAGTATTATATGGGCTGCTATGTTATGTTAGTGCAGTATGGCAGCATTATATGGGCGCTATGTTATGTTAGCGCAGTATGGCAGCATTATATGGGCTACCATGTCATGTTAGCGCAGTATGGCAGCATTATATGGGCGCTATGTTATGTTAGCGCAGCATGGCAGCACTATATGGGCGCCATGTCATGTTAGTAGCAGCATGGCAGCATTATATGGGCGCCATGTTATGTTAGCACAGCATGGCAGCATTATATGGGCGCCTATGTCATGTTAGCGCAGCATGGCTAGCATTATACGGGCTCATGTCATGTTAGCGCAGCATGGCAGTACTATATGGGCGCCATCGTCATGTTAGCGCAGCATGGCTAGCATTATATGGGCCTCTATGTTATGTTAGCGCAGCATGGCAGTCATTCATATGGGCGCCATGTCATGTGTTAGGCGCAGCATGGCATGCATTACATATGGCATTCTATGTCATGTTAGCGCAGCATGGCAGCATTATATGGGCTCTATGTCATGTTAGCGCAGCATGGCAGCATCATATGGGCGCCATGTCATGTTAGCGCAGCATGGCAGCATCATATGGGCGCCATGTCATGTCAGCGCAGCATGGCAGCATTATATGGGCGCCTATAGCCATGTTAGCGCAGCATGGCAGCATTATATGGGCGCTATGTCATGTTAGTGCAGCATGGCAGCATTATATGGGCGTCTATGTCATGTCAGCGCAGCATGGCAGCATTATATGGGCGCCTATGTTATGTTAGCAGCATGGCAGCATTATATGGCACTATGTTATGTTAGCGCAGCATGGCAGCATTATATGGGCGCTATGTTATGTTAGCGCAGCATGGCAGCATTATATGGGCGCTATGTTATGTTAGTGCAGCATGGCAGCATTATATGGGCGCTATGTTATGTTAGTGCAGTATGGCAGCATTATATGGGCGCTATGTTATGTTAGCGCAGCATGGCAGCATTATATGGGCGCTATGTTATGTTAGTGCAGCATGGCAGCATTATATGGGCGCTATGTTATGTTAGTGCAGCATGGCAGCATTATATGGGCGCTATGTTATGTTAGTGCAGCATGGCAGCATTATATGGGCGCCATGTTATGTTAGTGCAGTATGGCAGCATTATATGGGCGCTATGTTATGTTAGTGCAGCATGGCTAGCATCATATGGGCTAACTATGTCATGTTAGCGCAGCATGGCAGCATTATATGGGCGCCTATGTTATGTTAGCGCAGCATGGCAGCACTATATGGGCGCCATGTCATGTTAGCGCAGCATGGCAGCATTATATGGGCGCCATGTCATGTTAGTGCAGCATGGCAGCATTATATGGGCGCTCATGTTATGTTAGCGCAGCATGGCAGCATTATATGGGCGCTATGTCATGTTAGCGCAGTATGGCAGCATCATATGGGCACCATGTCATGTTAGCGCAGCATGGCAGCATCATATGGGCGCTATGTCATGTTAGCGCAGCATGGCAGCATTATATGGGCGCTATGTTATGTTAGCGCAGCATGGCAGCATCATATGACGCCTATGTCATGTTAGCGCAGCATGGCAGCATTATATGGGCGCCATGTCATGTTAGGCGCAGCATGGCAGCACTATATGGGCCTATGTCATGTCAGCGCAGCATGGCAGTACACATATGGGCACCATGTCATGTTAGCGCAGCATGGCAGCACATATGTACGCCTATGTCATGTTTAGCGCAGCATGGCAGCATCATATGGGCGCCATGTCACGTTCAGCGCAGCATGGCAGCATTCATATGGGCGCCATGTCATGTCAGCGCAGCATGGCAGCACATATGGGCGCCATGTTCATGTCAGCGCAGCATGACAGCACTATATGGACGCCATGTCATGTTAGCAGCAGCATGGCAGCATCATATGGGCGCCCATGTCATGCCAGCAGCAGCATGGCAGCATCATATGGGCGCCTATGTCATGTTAGCGCAGCATGGCAGCATTATATGGGCTCTATGTCATGCTTAGCGCAGCATGGCAGCATCATACAGGCTAACTATGTCATGTCAGGCAGCATGGCAGCATTATATGGGCGCCTATGTCATGCCAGCGCAGCATGGCAGCACATATGGGCGCCATGTCATGTCAGGCAGCATGGCAGCATCATATGGCTGCCATGTCATGTCAGCGCAGTATGGCAGTTATCATATGGGCGCCATGTCATGTCAGCTGCAGCATGGCAGCATCATATGGGCGCCATGTCATGCCAGCAGCAGCATGGCAGCATCATATGGACGCCTATGTCATGTTAGCAGCAGCATGTTACAGCACATATGGGCGCCATGTCACGTCAGCGCAGCATGGCAGCATCATACGTGACACCATGTCATGTCAGCGCAGCATGGCAGCATCATATGAGCGCCATGTCATGTCAGGGCAGCATGGCAGCACATATGGGCGCTATGTCATGTCAGCGCAGCATGGCAGCACATATGGGCGCCATAGTCATGTCTAGCGCAGCATGGCAGTCATCATATGGACGCCATGTCATGCTAGCGCAGCATGGCAGCATTATATGGGCGCCATGTCACGTTAGCAGCAGCATGGCAGCATTATATGGGCGCTATGTTTACGTTAGCGCAGCATGGCAGCATTATATGGGCGCTATGTTATGTTAGTGCAGTATGGCAGCATTATATGGGCGCTATGTTACGTTAGTGCAGCATGGCAGTATTATATGGGCGCTATGTTATGTTAGTGCAGTATGGCAGTATTATATGGGCGCTATGTTATGTTAGTGCAGTATGGCAGTATTATATGGGTGCTATGTTATGTTAGTGCAGTATGGCAGTATTATATGGGCACTATGTTATGTTAGTGCAGTATGGCAGTATTATATGGGCGCTATGTTATGTTAGTGCAGTATGGCAGTATTATATGGGCGCTATGTTATGTTAG